>LPNX010994765.1:272131-411081 GCA_001517045.1 Pseudotsuga menziesii | reverse complement strand
ATGATAAATAAGATTTCAAGATTAGATTATGATAAAAAATATGGTGATTATTAATACTCATGCCTTGATTTTGAATGTAATTCACTTAAAATAATAATTCCAAATTAGTGATTTTTTTTCACTAATCCATAGTTTGCAAAGATTTTCTTTAAAAACATTGAATTTCATGTTTCAGTAGCTGCTAGAATGTCACAATTTCAGTAGCTTTTAATTCTTTAAGTTTGCTATATGAAATTCAAACATTTCATCAAAACAGAATACAATTTTATTTGATGAAATAATGTTTTTTTTAAGGCTGTTGGGTAGGGGTACAACACGGTTGAATGTAAGATTCCTTCTTTGAAGCTAGCCATAGAACTCTTACCAGACACTTCACCATTGGAGGAGTGTTTGGTCCACCTTGAGCAACTTGATGAGCAGCGTCAAGATGCCTTGGTGGCTCTAGAAGTAAATAAACATCACGTAAATGTCCAGTACGATAAGTCTATCTGTCCAAGGAGGTTTAGTGAGGGAGACTTGGTCCTTTTGTGGGATCAACTGAAAGAACCGTTGGGGTAGGAAAGTTTAACCCCATGTGTCCTTGCATTGAGCATAGGTATGTTCCACTGCTTGGAACTAGTTTGTTTGTCCCTATGACACTCGTCTCCTCCTATTCTTTAACTATAAAGCAATTTTATTCTTTTTCAAGCTTTTTAAATATTTGAAAAGGTCCAAAAAAAATTAAAAAACCAAAAAGTCGGACAAGGAACAATGTTATCTTTGGAAGCTATCGAGTCATGTCGTCTTCGAACAGAGCACTGTATATCACATCCATTGGTTGTATTTATATTTTTAATTTAGGAGCTGTACTCGTTTATCTGAGTTTATCTCCACCGACTGGTTAAGATTCCAGTCCCTATGGAGCCTCTGTCGATGCCTCGTGTGTCGCAGAGATGTCCCAGTTTGTATATCGAGTCTATGCAGCCTTTATTCAGTCACCATTTGCCATTATGCTCTTTTTCGAAGGAAGTTGAAACCTGAGTCAGCCATTCCTCACTTTTCTTGACTTTGCATGTCAGCAATTCCCGATACAGTTACTGGTTCGTGCACCTTATGATTGAGCCCTTCCACATTATACAGCTTTGCTGAGTACCTCGTGTTGGATGATGGGGGATGCCTTAATGCCCTCCTTCCAGCGGATTTCATCCCATCGAATTTAGATCAATTATTCTGGGATTGGAATCTAGAGTCATTTTGAGTGCCTTAAGGCTTGCAGTCATCAGTGGTAGGTTCTATCACCATCGACAGTCTTTGGGAATACATCAATGTCCCCTGATCAATGGATCCTCTCAAGTGTTCGACCTCAATAGATTTATTCACACTTGTTAGTTTGCACTCTAGTACCTTGATTCCCATTTTCATTATCAGTGGGTGATCTCGCATCTGTTAACGGTATACATCAATGACCGGTAATCAGACAATGGACTACTATGTTCGACCTTGACACCTCTATTCACATAGTAGGACATGTACTCATAGCGGTTTGTGTAGAATACCTTCCAAATCGGTGGTATCTCTTATATGCTACCTCCTTGATCATGCCAGTGTTCATGAGATTTCAGCTCTCATGACTTGATTCTAGTATATGTCAGACATTTCCAGCTCTTATGGAGATCTTGATCCATTGTATATCTTCAGTGATTTTGGAGATCATGATCCTTTGTATATCTTCATCATGGAGATTCTGATCTATGTATATTGTACGTGGCGATGACCACTTATGTGATATCTTGTATCATTTCTATTCATGGCCATTGTACTCTTATGTATTCAGGACTGCTATATGTATTTGCAGTTATGTCCAAAGTTGTATCATTGTACTATGCTGATTGGGTGGCTGGTCTTCCATTTGGGATTCTTGATCACTCCACTTCTGGGATGGACTTATAATGTATTTCAGCCATCGTATGACCCCTCTGACCTCACACATTAGGGGGCATCTGTTATAGCTGATTTTACCACTCCAGGTGAATCACACTTTGTATGGACTTCCCCTATCCCTCTGCAGACTTCTTAGACCCCTTGGACCATTTTTTGTCCTTTGATGTTTCCTTGACCATCCCTCAAAACATGTGAAAATTGCTATACGTGACTTTTAAACCCTTAATCACGTATATACGTGGGTTTGACCCCTAAAACCACATACATCAGGATGTGTGCATAATCCAAATCCTTTTGGAGTTTTCCTTGACATGGATCCAACTCACTTGACTCTTGGCATTCTCTATGCCTTGAGATCACTCAGATTCGGCCTTTCATTACCCCTTTCAAAATCTACATAAGGAACTCTATGGTACATTGAAGGAATATGAGAGAATTGAGAGCAAAGAAACTATAGTCCATTGTTGCAAGAACTTATGCTTGAGTTTGCATCCCTTTGTCCCTTGGAGCACTTTTGTGTTCTTCCCAAGCTTTCCTTTTGCTTGTGAGCTTGGTATCGAGAGATGGAGGATTGAGGTGGTGGAGGCCCAAGTGGGGGATTTAGTTTCTTTGATTCATAGACATGTCGACAGAGTTGTATCCATTGTAATCTTTGATTTTATATTAATATAATTCCTGTCCAATAATGTATGTTTGAATGGATATTTTATCCATGGTTGTTTTCAAATGCTTATACATTGTTGATTATATATGCTATAATAGATATAACACCAATATATATCGTATGCTTGTATTGTTTACTTGTTGTTGAGGAAGTAATCTATCAATTCAAGCTGAAGTTGGAAAGCTCAACATGGATCTACTTCAACCATCCAGAATAAGGTACAAGTTCTGATCCTTTAGTGTTAGATATTTAATTTCTATTGCATATTGGAAATGTTTGATTTCTCGAGTCAAGTTGTCTGTTGTGGTACCCCAAGCCATAGGAATTTCTCTCCATAACTACAATTGCACCAAAAGCACACTCACTGTTTGGGTGGGTTGAGACAAAGCCATGGCTTGTCCCAAAGCAGATTGGTTGATTGACAATTGACTGACTTGTTTCACAACCAAATCTGTAGGTTTAGCACTCGCACAACCAACAATTCCATTGGCATGTGGTCGAGTTTTAACTTTGGGGTCGAAACTGGAACGCGGAGCATTGGGAATGATTTCATATAACAAACTGGATTGAGCATAAATCAAACCTAGTTCCTGCACCCTAAAAATGGCTTGTTCCTCATTTTTCACTCTAGATGTAGAAACATCCTTCGCTATGTACGGCAATAACGACTTAAGGAACCATTCGAGGAGGAATTCCAGCGGTATAAAGGCTTTAATCAACCTCTTCTATCTATACCACTCTTGGATATGATCCAAGATATGTGTGGCTTTATCCTGTCAAAATTTCGACAAGACTTCTGTACAAACGTCATAAGGCACTGGTAGCTGGAAGTGGTTAAGAAAAGTCATCTCTAGGTCATCGAACAAAGCAAATGCCCCCCTAGGTAGCTCTATATACCATTTCGTGGAAAGCCCTGTAAGGGTGCATTGAAATAGCCTTAAACGGATCGAATCTTGGTGTAAGGAATTTGAAGAGCACCATAGGTGAAAGGTAGTAACATGTTCACTTGGATCCTCTCCCGGTTTTCCCTCGAATTTGGGTATGTCCAAGGGAAAATTAGTAGAGACAGCTAGCCAAGCCGGGTCATGAGCTACAGGACCGTTCGTCAATCTCGACAAGTCAGGAAGATTTAGCGTTGCGAGGAAAGGGATCCTAGGATGAGTAGGTCGATGGACTGCTCCTTGATAGTTCTAATTCACATAGGTCTAATTACCATAACCACCATGGCCTTGGATATATTTCCCTCCTCCTGTTTGACCTGTATAGGGTGGCATGGAAGCACCATAGTGTGGTGTACCTTGACTATTCGGAGCTACAAAACCATAATTTAGAGAGTAAGCAGGTTTTTGATACCCGTACCCATAAGGTGAAGAACCCTATCCATACTGCATCCCATAATAAGGTCCATAAGTCATCGCATGCGATGTCCCATGAAACACTCCATAAGTAGGGATATACGCTCTGGAAGTAGGAATATACATTCCAGAAGTAGGAATATACTCTCTGGAAGTAGTAACATGACCTCTAGAAGTATGAACATGACCTCCTGAAACAACAGGTGGTACTTGAACTTGAGACACAACTGGTCGAGTAACAGCAATACAGACCTGACTTGTAGCAACATTCCAGCCCGAAGGACTACGTGAATGAGACGGAGGGTGAACATTCAAAGAACTAGGGATAGAGGACGAAGGGACCTGTGTAATTATGTACGTGTTGTTCCCTATAGTCACTTGTCTCAGATCTGGTATCCTAATACGATCACTAGCCCTAGGCCTAGGAGGAATATGTGATGTAGCTTCCACCGGCGGGATGGAAGGTGCAATGTGACTTGTGCTCCCAAACCTCTCCGCATGGTAAGGAATGAGAGTTCCCCCAGGAATAGTGTTAGGCTCAAACTCCAACTCAACATGAAATGCCAAATCATGTGTGGGAAAACTAGACATACCATAACTACCATAACTAGTGCTTGCAGGTTCAAAATGAGTCTCATAATCTTACGGCATTACATACCAACGATGCGTTAATGGGGGATCAACACTAGAGTAAGTAGGTCCATCATGAAAAGTACCTATCACATAAATTACAAGACCTAAATCAGTCAAATCAGGTGAAGGATCATAGTTAGGAGTAAACTCCCCATCTTCCACTTGAATGGGAGAAGGTGGTTCAAGAATACCATCAACGTGAATCAATGTGCGAAGTAGTCCACCGGGACTGTCTATCACTCTCTCTCAAAGGAGGATGGAATGTAGAAGGCAGAAGTCCTGCTAAATGATGAGAACGCCGAGGTGTCGCACCTGAATCCACAATGTCTCAAAAAATATAAAAGACTCTCTATCTACGCAAACCCTAGGCAAGCTAACATGCACATAGCATACACTAATAAAATCTAAATCCAAACACAAGCAATAAAGGGTAGGATAAATGAGCTCCTGAATGAAGCAGGTATGTCTCACCTAGGAGAGGCTTGAGACTCCCATACACAACCAGCGGAGGTACGTAACCAATTATTGTGGTCCTCAGCTTCAATGCATAAAGCGACTGTGTTGTCCAACCCCAACCTGGCCGAGACACCTGCAGAATAACCCTTGCAGAGTACCCCCTTGATATCCTAGGTAAGGAAACTAAGGTCACCTTAATATAATCAATGCTCAGGCAGATAGTCATAGGTAGGATTGACTGTATGGGCAAGGTAGAAAAGCTCGAAACTCTCAAAAGAGCCCGTAGATACAAATACAATCCTGGAAATATTTCCGGTGCTACTTAGTTATGACTAGGGGTCATCCCAATCAATAACCGCTCACACTTCCTCTTTCTTAACTCCCTTTTGAGAGGATGATCCTGAGAAACACTGGTTATACCAAGGAATTTCACACGCTCACCTGGACAGACACATACATGTTGTTGTTTAGTGGTCTTGGAGAATTTAATCACAAAGANTGTTGGTGAACCCTATCAAATAAAATAGTGTAGTTCATTTTAATTAAGTGTTGATTTTAATTGGCTTTATTACTCAAAAGAGGTATATGACCGTGCAACTAATGGTGTTATGACACAACAGGAAGAAAAATGCACACCTAACAATCAATGCAAATGCATTGTGTCCATGAAAAATAGGGTATGCTACTACGTGAAATGCATAATTTTCTTTGAATGATAGATGCAAACTTTCCTATATGAAATCCTGACTAATACTCCAAATCAAAGCTAGTGCAAGTACTATGCAAAATGCAATATGCAATGCATAATGTAATCAACTATTTTTGGATTTTTTGAAATAAAAATGAGATACTAAAGAAAAAGAATGGTTCTATAACCCCCAGACTCTGCAAGCACACTCAAGCAGCACTCAAGCAAATTACTAAGGTAAAAGATATCTAATGCACTAATCCCAAAACAAAAAATTGAAATTGCAATGACAAGAACATTCTTCAAAAAATAAATTTTATCCTAAAACAAATGTCTCTGGTTAGAAACAGAGGTGTATATAGACTCTAGCAGTATCAAAGGAGACTTATCAATCATCCAACTTCACCCAACAATGATCAATATTCCTCTAGAAGAAAAAACTAAGGGCATACACGATTGTTCACAGTAAACCCGCGTGTGTACGTGGAAATAGCAGTGAAACCTATGTATATACCCAACTGTGAGTCAAAAACTCATGTACATGAAGAAAGGTGCATAAAAATAAAGGAGAACAAAGAAGCCAAGACAAACTTCACACCAATCATACACTACTAAGAAAACATGCCCCCAGACCCGACACAAAAACTAGAGAAAAAAGAGCAATTCAAAGTCATTGAATGCCGATATAAAACCCCCAAAGGACAACTACTAGGAACTCCCCAGCGGAATCCCCAATTATGTTACGAAGAGAAATTCCTATGGCTTTGGGTACCACAACAGATAGCTTGACTCCAAAAATCAATCCTTTCCAATATGAAATAGAAATCAAATATCTAACACTAAAGGATCAGACCTCGTACCTTATTCTGGACGGTTGAAGTAGATCCCTGTTGAGCTTTCCAACTTCAGCTTGAATTGATGAATCGCTTCCTGAACAACAAGTAAACAAGACAAGCATACTATATATTGGTGTTAGATCTATTCTAGCATATATAATCAACAATGTATAAGCATTTGAAATCATCAATGGATAAAATATTCATTCAAACATACATTATTGGAAAGGAAAAGATATTTCTATTAATATAAAATCAGAGATTACAATGAATACAACCTCTATTGGCACGTCTGTGAATCAGAGAAACTGAATCCCCCACTTGGGCCTCCACCGCCTCAATCCTCCATCTCTCGATAACAAGCTCACAAGCAAAAGGCAAGCTTGGGAAGAACACAAAAGTTCTCCAAGCGACAAAGGGATGTAGACTCAAGCACAAGTTTCGGCAACAATGGACTATAGTTTCTTTTCCCTCAATTCTCTTATGCCTTCAATGTATCCAAAGAGTTCCTTATATAGCTTTTCAAAGGGGTAATGAAAGGTCGAATCCGAGCGATCTCAAGTCATATGGAAGGCCAGGAGACAAGTAAGTCAAATCCATGTCAAGGAAAACTGTAAAAGGATTTGGATTTTGTACACATCTCGATGTACACGGTTTTAGGGGTCAAACCCGCATATATACGCGATAAGGGGTTTAAAAGTCGCATATAACAATTTTCACATGTTTATAGGGATGGTCTAGGAAACATGAAAGGACAAAAAATGGTCCAAGGGGTCTAAGGAGTTTGTAGAGGGACAAGGGAAGGCCATACAAGTGTGATTCACCTAGTGTGGTAAAATTAGCTATAACACCAGCCCAGTTCATCTGTCACATATTGAGAATGGTGAAGAACCCACTAATATTGACGATGGGCTTCCTGATGCGCAATTATTCTGATTTGAAATTGTAGACGATTACTATGGCCCCATTGTTCAATTTTTATCTACTGGAATTGGCCCTCTAGATATGTCGATTAGCCAGAAGAAGCAGCTGGTCGTCAAAGCTTCTGATTTTTCACTCATTGCAGGAAAACTCTATAAAATTGGACCAGATGAGCTATTGTGACGATGCATCTTATAGCATGAGCAGGGTCCCATTCTCTAGGAAGTGCACATAGGTGTTGCGGGAGGTCACTGTGGAGGCCGTGCCACTGCCTGGAAGGTGTTGCATGTTGGGATTTGGTGACCCACATTGTGTAACGATTCCATAGACTATGATAGGAGTTGTTATGTATGCCAACGGGTTGGTAAACCATCATAGAGAGACGATATGCCACTGGTACCATAGGTGACTTTGCAACCATTTGATAAATGAGCTGTTGACTTTGTGGGTCCTATCAATCCTCTAGGTAAGTGCACTGGTGCCCATTATATTATCACTGCAACTAGCTACCTGACTCGGTGGGTAGAGGTTGCACCAGTCACTGATTGTACTACCATGACAACAACACAGTTTATTTTTGAGAACATTGTGACACGCTTTGGGTGTTCTTGAATCTTGATGAGCGACCAAGGTAGTCACTTTTTCAACCAAATGATAAAAGCGTTAACCGAGTATATTCATGTACAAGATAAGTGAAGTAATCCCTACCATCCGTAGGAAAATGACACTGTTGAGGCCTTCAACAAAATTTTGGAGACAGCGCTGACCAAGTTATGTAACACCAACTGTGATGACTAGGATCTAAAAATTCCTACAGTTATATGGGCCTATCGCACTACCTGCAAATGGCTCATAGTTTAGACACCATTTAAGTTAGTTTATGGGAAAGAGGCAGTCATGCTGATGGAGTACATCATTCCCAGTTTGTGCATTGATGTGGCAACGGGCATGGTGGATGGAGAGTCATTAGAATCACATGTTGCGCAGCTGATTCAGATCGACGAGGATCACTTCATCACAGGATTACAACAACAGGTTGTGAAAGATTGACAAAAGGCATGGCATGATCACCATATTGAGCACAAACAGTTCACGGTAGGAAATTTGGTGCTGTTATATGACAATAAGTTTATCAAGCATCCATGTAAGTTACAAATGCACTGGCTAGGTCCCTATCTTGTTCATTCTATTACCTCTGGAGGCATCGTGCAATTGCAGCAATTAGATGGTGTTATGTTACCAAAGCTCAGTAATGGGAGTTGCTTGAAGCCCTATAGAATAGGGTCGGCAATGCACACCACCTGAAGTGCAAAAAAAAAAATCTCAGTTCAAGATAAAGAGGTGAGCCTCGGGAGTGAGGCTACCCAAACAAGATACAGTTTTTGGCAGTAGTTGGTCGACCATTCGTGATAGTTGTCGAGCTGTAGGATGGTCAAATCGGGTAATAAATGAAGGTAGTTAAACCAGTTGGCTGGTGGTGCTTGTTGAAGTGACCTGCATTAATGGGTGATTAGACCGTTAGCCGCATAAGATCATCGACGGATTTGGCATCACTAATACCCGATTTGGAAATAATGGTGTAGTTAGATTTGGTAATGATGGATTTGGAATTAGAAGTGGCTATAAAACACTGTGCAGGAGGCATTGTTTGCCATTATTCAATTGTGAGAACCGAAATAGAAGGTGAATTTGGTGCATAGTATTGAGCTAAGTGTTGAGCATAGTTCGTGTTGTCGAGTGTATCTTCTGGTTTTGTGGGGTAAGGGATGCTCAGTGGCCTTGACGCCATTGAAATTTCAAGTGAATACGAGTCCCATGTTCGGCCCAGCTGTATAAGAGGAAGTTATGATTCTTCCAGTGGGTTTGTTTTCCATTCCAAAGCAGAAATGATAGGCATTCCAAAGCAAAAATGATAGGCTCAAAGACCTAGTCTGACACCCCCTGAGAAGCGAAAAATTCACACCTCTGTGCGAATGCGGGGAGAAGGCAATACCTAGACAGGGCCATCAAGATCAGGAGTAGTTGAGTCTGTGGCACCCCGAGGTGTCTAGGTGAATGATATTTTGGGATACATTGCTCCCATGCATCCAGACGCTAAAACATGATAGCTATTGAAAAACCAAAAGTACCCACCCAAGTTGCCACCACTGCCAGAAGGGATGACATGCTTTGTAGATATCATCCCTGCGTTGATCAGGGTCAAGTTCGACGACCATGAATTTCCTTTACTTGAAGATGTTCAGGACGAGCCCTACGAGTCTTTTATGACAGTGCTTGGTGAACCCGTTCAGTGAATTTTGAAGCCATGGACTAGTGGCTTAGAGAAATCTAGATTGATGGGGCTCATCAATATTCCCCACTTTGGCCATTTGAACGAAGCACATGCATGTGTAAAGCAAATATTGGCATGCTTCCATGGAGGGATTCTTTGGCTGACTACACTAATCCTTGTTACTATTGACTTGATTTCCAGCATTACTAGGTTTCCTAAGGTTGGGGAGGATCCAGCGCAGTATATTCGTGGACGAGATACGGACAAAAGGCTTGCGAAGCAGCTGAAGGAGCACTTTAGGTTACAACGGGATGTTCGTGCATATTGCATCGATAGTATCAACTCATAGATGGTTCGAATTGGCACTAGAATTTTGGCTATCAAAGTTGTTCATAACAATAAACTTGTGTAATGCAATTCAGGAGTTGTCTCCTATGCTCATAAATGTGCAGAGGAAGTTCAGATGAATTGGTCATTATTTTTGTTAAATTAGTTGCTCGTAGATGCACTCACTGCTCAGAGCAAGCGTGCATTTTCTTATAGTTGGATTTTGATTCTCATTGCCTTCATTGCTTGGATGGAGCCATAGGACTACCAGCCAATGACGGTTGAGGCAACCAAGGTTTTCCATGTTTCCCTCTATCAAAACTTGTGGTGGATTGAAGAACCTAGTCGCCAAACAGATTGTCTGATTCATTTTTGGGTCTATTGGGAGTGTGAATCTAGACCTGAACAAGCTGTCCACTATAGAAATGGTTGAGTTGCAGCATGGCACCGCACTAGAGTTGGTGACATGACAATAGGCATTGATGATGGGTTATGTTGAAGCTCGGGATTCTCTTGAGCAGCTGAAGAAGGATGTCGCAGAGCTACATGAGGTCTGTGTGTAGTTGGCCAAAGAAAAATTACAACAAATCAACACGCTCAAGGAAACACAGGCTGAGATGCAGCGGAAGACTACTGCGAAGATTATGGATCTCAAGAAGGTGCAAGATCACATGATTATGGAGCAAGTGCAGCTGTGTGCGCGGTATAGCGAATTGGAGCAAGCTATCTCTACAGCCTGTCAAGACATGTTTTATGCCACCACTGAGCTCACCCTAGTCGATAAGGCCCAGCGATTGGGGAAGACCTTGGTTCAACTTCAGGACCATAACTTTATGCCTCAGGATCAAGCAAAGCTCACTACCCCACAGGAGCAGGTTGCGGAGCATAAGGCTTCCCTTGAGGAAATTGCTACTCAATTTGGCCACATGGAGCAAGAGGCCAAAGCTATTATGGAGGAAACCACATAGTTATGGTAGAGTATTGTTTAGGATGAGCAGCTGGGCCAACTCACTATGTAGGTGCAGGAAGCAGAGGGTCAATTGACAACTTTGAAGTCAGCACTTAAGGCCATGCTGCTGATGGTAGAAATCACCCAGGCCACCAAGCTGAAGGCTCTCTAGTAGTGCACTGCTTGTGCCTAAGAGCTCCAGCAAAATCATCACAAGCAGCTCGATGAATTCCAAGATATTGGTGGCCAATTGGCTGTTAAAGCTATCACCACACTTCAAGCTGTTCAGGAGAGTCGGAAAATGGTCTATAGCAAGGCTATTGAGGAGCACCCGGTCCTAGAAATGATGATTAATTGTCTGAATACTGTTGCTAAAGTGCAGTCCAGGTTTGGGACATTTCCCAACAATTTGCTGATTTTAAGGATAATACTATCATATACATCTTGTCAACTTGATGTGGCTCAAGGATGAGCCACAAAACTGTGTTGGGAGCCTATTAGCAAGGGGTTGGGACAAGTGAGTTGTGTAGTGTCGTGGCAGCTACGCAAGCTCATGCGGCATCGTGCAAGGGCTGTTTAGCGCGATAAGAGGAGAAGTAACCACTTTTTGAATATTTTATGTATATGTGGGCCCAATTTTGTTGTAATAGGTAAATAGCGGTTAGAAATTAGTTAATAGTGGACCCTTGAGGTGAAGGCATAAGCCTATTTATAGATCCATTTTTGTAACGATAAACATACATGATTTTGGCAATGCAACTGGCGCACTCTGTGCTAAGGATTGTTCTTTCTTGACTACCATTTTGTCATGGTTTCTTTTGATGCACTCTCCATTTTTGGAGAAGGATGGTGTAATGTGGCATGTTTGTGCAAGATTAATATAATATGTGTAGAGTACGGTTAAATCTTTATCTATTTTTTTCATGATGCGGTAGTACCGGTTTTTGTTATAATTATGCAATGTGATTTATGTAGATCTGTTATGATGTTATGATTCTTCTTCTGATCCAATGATGCGAGTTAGTTTCCCCTTGCTTTGTTAATGCAATTTATTAAATATATGTGACTATTGAATGTGGTATGATGTTTCATCATTAATGCTATGATAAGATAGGGTGATTGCATAAGTCATGGTTCCCCCCAGTTGGATCCCCATGTCCTCCTTCCCCACTGTTGGCAACTCAGTTCTGACATCTCTCCCTTGAACGCCTTGGGTGACACCTTGTTTGATTCATAGACGTTGCTGGGTAGGGTAAAAGCTATTCAGGTTGGTGCTCAGGGATATCGTGTTGCAAGACATTGACAATGTCATAACCCCTGTCGACAAGACTTTGTTGGTGGGTTGTGCCAACACACACAGTATAGGCAGTTGATTGGGTGTTTTATTTATCTTACACATACTCATCCTAACATATATTATGCAATTAGTGTAGCTTACATATACATGGATCAGCCCCATGAGATCCATTAGAGGGAAGCTAAAAGGATCCTAAACTTTGTTCAAGGAACAAGAACTCATGGGATTTTCTATGCAGCAAAATTTGACTTAGAGCTAGTTGGATTTACTGACAATGGTTGGGAAGGGGACAACACAGATCAAAATTTTACTTCAATATATGTGTTCATTCTTGGATATGGAACAATAATATGGTCAAGAAAGAATTATAGTGACAAATCACTCTCATCTACAAAGACAGAGTATAGAGGAGCTGTGAATGCAGCTACTCAATGTTTGTGGTTGTAGGGGATACTTGGAGAATGTGGGATCGAATAAGAGACTTCCACTTCCATCTATTATGAAAATAAAAGAACCATTTGAATCTCCACTAATCCAGTTCAAATACAATTAACCAAGCACGTTGAGATCCATATGCACTATATTAGGGAGCTTGTGCATGAAGCTACCATTTCTCTATTCTACTACGTATCTTAAGAGAAAGTAACATATATCTTCACTAAGTTGTTTTGTGAGAATACCTTCATTAATCTCAAATCACTACTAGGGATTTATGATCATGTGGTGAATAATGATTGATAACAATATTCCCCCCCCCCCAAAAAATGTGTCCATGTTTAAGGGAGGATTTTTCCACTGGGTTTTTCCCTCTTTCCTTGGTTGTATGGACAAGCAGTATGTAAAGGGCGATTAAGAATTGTTTCTAGGACCTATATTTTTCTGACATTTAATCATAAATTCAGGCTTAAGGGTTGGTTTTAGAATAATAAAACCCATATTTACCCATATTTGACATTAATTAATCATTTTTGTCTTATTCCTAAATTCCTAGATTCCTTACTATGCAAGTTGGCATCCAGTTGAACCTAGAATTCAACAAATGCAAAAAATGGATTAAGGAGCACTTTGGAAACATATTGAAATTAGTTTTGGAAAATCTTCTGTAATTCCAGAATAGTAAATGTGCATTTCTTCTTTTTATGAAAGTTGGCTTGCTTTACAATAGTTTTAAGGCAAAAAGGAAAAGCTAGTCTAGGAGTAATTTCCTTTTTTTTCCTTAACCATCCTCCCTATTTTTCTCCATACAAAAGCATGGATTTGATCTATTTCCATCACTTATCAGCTATAATATCTAATTCATCCAATTCGTGAGCATCTTGACAGATTAGGAAAGTGATTTATGCCCCTATGGGGGGTTTCGACTAGTTTTAGTAACCCTTCTTTTTTACCAATTCGAATAGAATCCTTATGCTTTTGAAAATTTGATGTAATTATATATTTGTACAACTTATTAATTGATCATGTTTTCTGATGTACACTTATTCAATATAGGATTGTTTTATGCTCCAATTTCAGTCTCCTTTTTGTGAATTTTGCTTGTTTGATTAGCAATTTTGTGATTGTAATTGTTCTACTACTTGGTGTTGATGTATTTGTAACTTCAGAATGTATTATTATATGTATCTTATATATTGTAACCCGATGTTTGTTCCAGGATGTTTCTATTATGTATTTGAGTCATGTTGTCATGCCCCGATGTTCCGATCAGGAGGATTAATAATGTAAACAAGTCTTGTCAAGTCATTGTGAAAGTCCCCATAGTTTCGGGGCACTAGAGTTATTATGCACTCATTAAGCTGTAGACTCTAGTAAGTAATTTTTAAGTTGGGCCAACATGATTGAGTGCACTTCAAGTGAATGGAAGAATATAAATAGAGAGTGAGACTCTCTATTTATCATACACATCATTCACTCACTCAAGTGTGGCGCACTAGTGAAGAAGGAAATATTAGGACTAGACAGAAGAAGAAGACTACTGCTGTTTTGGGAGATCTCTTACTGTTTTGGTGCTGATTCTATCTCTAAGGAAGTTGCGGGGTTTTCTCCTTTATGGTTTCCCCGAGGAAAACTCTTTGTGTCTCTTGTCTCTTGTGATGTGCTTATGTTTTATTGATGTGCTTGTTATTCTCTCAGTGAAAAGATCCTAAGATCATAATGCTAGCTTATTTGATGAAAAACTAACATGGTATCAGAGCTAACCTGAGAAGAAGACACTGTGCAGCTGCGAGAACTAGGAATTCCTAGTTTGTGGACCTTCCTCCACAGATTTTCAGCAAAAGTAAGGTGGAACAACTCTCCTCCTTAGGGAGCCTCTTTCTGTCGAAGCAGAATTCGATTTCGAGCATTTTCAGTTTCGATGTGGAAATTAGGGCTTTCTACAGAAGAGTAATTTTTCAGTGAAACCAACATAGGATTGTTCTCCTCATCAAAACCTAAGTTTAGAGACCTATATCAAGAAATTTGGTTGGGTGAAACTCTGGGAAAGTCAAACCCTAGTTTGACCCTGAGCTAGGAAAAACCCTAAATACTAAAACTGCTAAGTTTTGGTACAGTCGCTATATTCTGAGTTTGGAAACGTATCAGAATCTGAAACTTGCAGGGGCTGAAGATAAACTCCTGATGAACACTGTGTCCAAAAATTAGCCTTCTATTCTCTATAGTCTGTGAGATATGATCCCTCCAAGTTAGGGTTCCAGCCTCTTACAGAATTCATCCTTAAACACGACACTTGAGGAGAATTGCAATATATTTGGATACAGAGTTCCAAATGGAATTGATGAAGATGTTCCAGAAAGGGCACGGACTGTAAATTCGGTGGTTCGAATATCAGACTCAGAGGATGAACCAGTGACACGTGGAATGCCGTACAACTTCGCTCTTTTGAACAGTCCTGTAAGAGGTCACCTTGGGAAACGGCTCATAAGTCCCAAATGGTGAAACCAATTCTAGTGAAACCTATGGTGTTGTATCCGGAACATTCTAGGTTACCTCAGTACAAAATTTCCTACACATAGGATCATCAATTTCAGAGATATTACAGAAACAGTAACAGGCATTTCTGCAGAAGAAATCAGAAAATTAGGGCTTTCTGTTCCAGGAGCTTCCCTCCACTATTTTCAGAAAAGGAGTACATTGGACAGCTCCATTTGAAGAGATATATCTGTCTATCAAATCATATCTGAAAGATTCCAAGTTTTTAAAATTAGGGTTTCTATGACAAACCCTAGATCAGCAAACTCCGGGACAAGGACAGACACCTTAAATCAATAAGATCTAATCCTTTGTTATTTCCATTTGAGGTTCTCATTTCAAAGTGATCTATCACAACAGCTTGATGATAAGCTTGGTGAAGTTGAAAATTTCCAAGCATAGAAGTATTTGATCTCTCTAAAGAAAATGGATTGGACACCTACATGAGTAATATAGAGGTTCCATTTTTAGAGGGAGACGAGGTTAGAAGCCTGTCACAAGAAGAACTTGATCAAGGCCAAAGAAGACATCATGCTCATGCTGCAGAAGATGATGAACCATCCAGAAAGAGATCCAGATATGAAAGTGAAGATTCTTCAAGTGAGGATGAATATGTTCTGATATCAACTCTCACAGGTAACATTACTCATGGAAGTGATGATTGGCTTATAGACAGTGGGGCTTCCAAACATGACGGGATTCAAGGACTATTTTGTAGGACTGTCAGAACATGAGTCACCTCACAAGGTGAAACTAGGATATGACTACCAATATCCAATAAAAGGTAGTGGGGAATCTTCATACAATATAGACTCTGGTAAGTCTCTAACAATGAAATAAGTATTGTTTGTTCCAGGACTGAAGAAGAACCTTCTCTCCATTTCAGCATTAATGCAAAAGGAATGCGGGTTGCATTCATAGATGGTCAAGTCATCATGTGGCCAAAAGGAAAGACTATCGATGATGCGGTAGTGATTGGAGAACAAGAAGGAGGCTTGTACAAATTGAAGGGCCATCTAGAACAAGCCTTGATCCATGAAATAGTAGAGCCAAATGAGCTTTGGCATAGAAGGCTTGCACATGTGCATTACAGAGCACTACCTATTGCAAGCAAAGCTGTTGAAGGTATTCCAGAATTTCAAGCTATTTGAAGGGAAGAACAAAAATCAGAATATGACCTAAAGAAACTAGTTGAAGAATGTAAAGATATAGAATGCAGAGACCATGCAGTCATAAGAGTCTCTCAAATCAAGAACAACTGAAGAATGCAGAAGTAGTGATGGCCACCTTGAATGGCCTCCCAGGATCATGGGATTCATTCATGCGAGGAAGTGTGCCAGAAGGAAGTGATCACTTTCAGCAGATTTTGGGAAGAAGAAGAAGCTTGAATCATAAGAAGAGAAGAGAAGATGGGAGCAATTGAAGATCAAGATCTCACCATCCAAAGAAAATCCCTCAAGCAATGAGGAATATGAAGAACTCAACTCTTGAAGAAATTCTTATCCTCCTTATCATTTGGATAAGAAACGATGCTACCATGAATGAAGAAGACGATGAAGCTAAAGACTCAAGAAGGAGTCTACCCATGAAACAAATAAAGATAAGTATTCAATTGTCATTTCATGATATTGTTTTGTTATGCATTTGTTTTTATTCAGTTGATGTATCATGCATGATAGGATGTTTGCATTAAGGACGGTATATTACTGATATGCATGTGATGGGTAAGTAGCTCATGGTGCTATACAAATTCTCCATTGCTACTTATCTAGAATGAAACCTCTTTGCTGACATATTGGATTAGTGCACAATCTCGATGTTGTCTTGGTAGAGATGGAAGGCATCTAGAAAGTTTCAGTGAAATATGAATGAATGTTGTATTGGCTAAAGTAGTTGCGTGATCATATATTTATGCATAAGTATTTGCCAGTATGGATATTCCTTATGAAATGTTCTAACCATACAAATGCATTTGACTTGTAGGAAATATCGCATCCATAATCACCTGTAAGCAAAGAAGAATGATACTTGTTTCGAAGAGCAAGTGACGACAGTTCAAAGACAAAGAATAATATGACGAGTGTAGTGACATCATTGATGAAGAACCTTGCAACCACCAAGAAGAAAGGGAAGACCAGTTCAAGAATAATGATGTCATGGTGTAGTATCGAGACCTAAAGAGAAGTTCATAATTCCATCATGTAGTAGATGGAAACATCGTGGGATACAAAGCAAGATTCATACCACGAGGCTTCTCATGACAAGAAGGCCTAGACTATGAAAAGACATTTGCAGCCAGTAAGAGTTTAAACACATATATGATGAGCCTGATGAAGATCTTAACCTTTGCTACAAGGTTCAAGAGGAAGTTCTACACACTAGATGGATACATAGAATACTAGTAGCATAGGAAGCTACTTGTCACTCCGGTACATAATGTTTCTGTGCATAGAGTACATAATACAAAGGGAGTATGATGCTCCGCTTAAGAGGGAGTGACTATAGAATATCCTGAGTTTTGACATGGTACGACAGGATGGATAGATCACTTATGACTCTAAGCTTTACTGAGAGTAAAGCGGATTCCATCCTTTGCTTCAAGGTTGAAGGTGGAAGACCAGTGATGCTCTTGTTATGTGTCGATGGACTATTTTATAGGCATGGAGGTGTGGACAAGGGAAGTATGTAGTAGAGATCCTGAATAGGTTCAAGATGATGTAATGCATGACCACACTTATTGCATTGAACCTGAAGCTATTAAGTGATGCTTTATCAGAGACGGTTGATGCTACGATGTATCAATGATTGGGTCCTTGATGTACCCGAGACCAGATATTTGCTTTGCTGTGAATACATTTGAGACATGTTCACCTGATGGTTGCAAATCATGTAGGGGTACAATTGATTATGGGCTCAAGTACGATGCAAATCAAAAGATTAAACTGGAGGGTTATGTTGATTTAGATTGGGTAGGTAGTGCCATCAACAGGAAGAGTACTTCAGGATGTTACTTCAGTATGGGATCAGGTGTGATCTTTTGGTTTAGTAGGAAGCAATCCTGTGTGGCACTGAGTACAGCTGAAGCAGAGTATTTCGCAGCTTGTTCAACTAGTTGTGAGATAGTATGGATGCAGAAGCTACTGTATGATATATTTGATCTCCAGTTGGATGCTACTTGTATACATTGTGACAACCAGAGTTGCGTGAAGTTGTCAGAGAATCCAGTGTTCCATGACAAGACGAAGCATATCGAGATCAAGTATCACTATATCAAGGATATGGTGTAGAAAGGAGCAGTGAAGCTCCAGTATGTTGCGAAGGAGGTACAGATAGCTGATGTATTGATGGAACCATTGGCTAAGCTGAAGTTTGAGTAATTTAGGGAGAGACTTGTTGTTCTCCAGATAGAGGTTCCCTCCAAGAGAAAGTGATGAGACCCATAGCCATTCTGACATGGTGAGAGGATTGGTTCCTTCCATGGTCAGATGTAAGGGTTGAGCCATTCTGTCATGGTGAGAGGATTGGTTCCTTCCATGGTCAGATGTAAGGGTTGAGCCATTCTGTCATGGTGAGAGGATTGGTTCCTTCCATGACAAATATGAGTGCTGAGATCTATAGCCATTCTGACATGGTGAGAGGATTGGTTCCTTCCATGATCAGATGTAAGGGCTGAGCCATTCTGTCATGGTGATAGGGTTGCTCCCTTCCATGCCATATATCAGTGCTGGCCATTCTGTTGAGTAGGACAGATGTAAGTGAAATCGCCATTCTAGGAATGGAGGCACCTGGTCAGTTACCAAGAACACTCAGTGTAAAAACTGAGTAGCCATTATGATGTGATAGAGGGATGTGTTCCCACTTGATCAGATGTAAGGGCTAAACCATTCTGTTCATGGCTAAAGGATTTAGTTCCTTCCATGTCAAATGTGAGTGTTGGCCATTCTGATGAGCAGGTTGGATGTAAGGGAAACTGCCATTCTCTAGGAGAATGGAGGCACCTGGTCAATTACCAGGTAGCTCAGTCGAGGAGGACTGGGGGCCATTCTGATATGACTGTAGGATTGGTTCCTACAAGATCAGATATGAGTGCAAGCCCTTCCATCACTGTGATAGGATGTGTTCTTGTCTGGATGGATGTAAGTGTAGATCCAGTCTTCGCATCATGTGTTGATCAGACGTAAGTGCTGAGCCAGTCTTCGCATCATGTGTTGATCAGACGTAAGTGCTATGCCATTATTCGCATCATGTGTTGATCAGATGTAAGTGCAGTATCTATCTTTGCACCATGTGTTGATCAGATAGAGATGATTGAGCCAGTCTTCGCATCATGTGTTGATCAGACGTAAGTGTTGGGCCTTTCTGACGAGTAGGTCAGATGTGAGTGCTGGGCGTGCCTTTCTGACGAGTAGGTCAGATGAAAGTGCTGGGTGTGCCTTTCTGATGAGTAGGTCAAATATAAGTGCAGTATCTATCTTCGCATCATGTTTTGGTCAGATAGAAATGATGAGCCATTCTTCGCATCATGTGTTGATCAGATGTAAGTGCTGGAAAAGACCTACATGGAGGCTAGGAATACAACCAACATGAAAAAGGGTTGGATCTGTAGAACTTCCTATGACGAGAAGAATCATGAGATAGCACCAGTGATAATCCAGATTGAGTGATGATCGAGATCTAGTAATGATGATCTAGCAGTGATGATCCAGGAGTGATGATCCAGATTGAGTGATGATCCAGATCCAGTCCAGTGATGATGATCTAGATCGAGAGATGATCCAGATCCAGCGATGATGTTATATGATGATCCATATCGAGAGATGATCCATATCCGATAATGAAGATGAATTGAAGATGAAGATGACTTGAAGAGAAAGATGATCCAGTGGATACAGAGAAGAAGACCAGTGCTGAAAATTGTGTCAAAAGAATACCTTCCTAGTTAAGAGGGAGTGTTGATGTATTTGTAACTTTGGAATGTATTCTTCTATGTATCTTATATATTGTAACCCGATGTTTGTTCCAGGATGTTTCTATTATGTATTTGAGTCATGTTGTCATGCCCCTATGTTCCGATCAGGAGGATTAATAATGTAAACAAGTCTTGTCAAGTCATTGTGAAAGTCCCCATAGTTTCGGGGCACTAGGGTTATTATACACTCATTAAGGTGTAGGCTTTAGTAAGTAATTGTTAAGTTGGGCTGACATGATTGAGTGCACTTCAAGTGAACAGAAGAATATAAATAGAGAGTGAGACTCTCTATTTATCATACACATCATTCACTCACTCAAGTGTGGTGCACTAGTGAAGAAGGAAATACCAAGACTAGACAGAAGAAGAAGACTACTGCTGTTTTGGGAGATCTCTTACTATTTTGGTGCTGATTCTATCTCTAAGGAAGTTGCAGGGTTTTCTCCTTTATGGTTTCCCCGAGGAAAACTCTTTGTGTCTCTTGTCTCTTGTGATGTGCTTATGTTTTATTGCTGTGCTTATTATTCTCTCAGTGAAAAGATCCTAAGATCATAATGCTAGCTTATTTGATGAAAAACTAACACTTGGGTTCAATTTCCACATTCAATTGGTACATTAGAAGAAGTTTATGCTTCATTTCTATTGATGAACTCATGTTTATCATCCAAGTATACTTCTTTTTTCCTTCTAGACATGAAAGGGCATCTTCTTTTGTTATGTTGACTACATTCTCAGTTTTCCATATGGTGCTTCTTGACCTACTCTAGTCACAACACCTACTATATTCATGAGAACAATATTAGGTTCCCTCAGTTCAATGAAAATATTCTGTATGTTTGGATTAGCATTCTAAGGTGGGGTTTGGATTCCCATATTTCTATCCTGCCACTTAGAAATCAACTATGGAAATTATTCAACAATGTGATATGGTGCTTTACAGTACGAGCATGTCAACGTAGGATTAGTGCAATATCCACCGAAATTTCCAGGTTGGACAGAATTATGAAAAATGACTTAGCCTCTTTTCCGATAAAATCCTCATTCTCGTCCTCAGCCTCTAAAAATTCCATCTTCTCTAGGTTGAGGGTATTGTGCCTATGAGTATTGGTTCTGAGGAAATTGTTCCCAAGCTCACTCATCTTATATCTGTTCCTCATTCTTCATTAGGTAGGTGTCGACTACCTTCTCCTAAAGTAACTGACATGATCTGTAATATTTATCATCGTGTCCTACTAATTGTCATAATTTGAAATATAGAATAGCTAGTACACTTACTATTTTCTATAAATATAGACATTCTTTTGATCGATGTGCTTTAGGTACTTTCTCTCGACCCAGTTTTAGATCCTTATTCATCAATAAAACCGACAATATCAACCCGATAGAGGAGATCTCCATTGAAAACACCTATGACGTAGATGAAGTCTCACCCAATATCTTATTGGGAACTTGTAAAACTAGGTTTTTGCAGTTATGAGGGGAAATTCCTTGTTATAGCACTATCAAGTGACTCGACCGAAACAAGGAATAGACCTTTGTCTCATACATTCAATCAAGAAGATAACCTATTGATCTATTGACATATGTAACAGTAAATAACAAAAATAAGTAACATTAAATAATATTCCATACGTTCATATCAATAGATGTGCAACATATATAGATAAGCTCACTCACAATAGATTAGATCGACACATTCATACCAACTCACATTTAGACCAACTCATTCACAACATATATGCTTCGACATCAACATAGAGGTTAAAGAAATATACAAACAATATTGAACATGGAAACCCATCCAAGAAAAAAAACAAAGGTTCTCTTCATCTAGCATGAGAAATTATTTTGCACCTTTGGTCTATGCACTCAGCTTACAGACTCTTATTTTGATATTCTTTATAATCCATGTATTGTTATCCCATCTCATGCTCTTTGGTTTAGGTCTTTCTCTCTCTCTCTCTCTCTCTCTCTCTCTCTCTCTCTCTCTCTCTTTATACTCTCTAAATGGTTGATCCGCACATAGCTTCGATTGATTCTTTTATGCTTTACAACCCTTTGATTTCTTTCTTCGTCATCTGCACACATTTTGGATTGACGCTTTTACACTTCTTGATTTAACCGTCGATTGACTCTCAACTGCTAGTTGACAAGTTCTATTTATAATTTAACCTATTTCATTACATCTAAAACTAGGCACTATTGGCGCAAATTACAATCATGCATTATTACTAAAAGTAAGATGTTAGTCTAACTAACTCTTTACCAAAAATAGGTCAGACTCCTCATCTCAAGCTACTTTGTTCCTCTTATGTCGTGGTCTTTTCTTGTCTTCCGATTAGAATATTCATCTTTCTAAGCATTATTTTGGTTATCTTTCCTTTTATTTTGCTAGGGACAACAATATTCATATTTTTGAACAAGATTCTTGTAATATTTTTTGTCTTTTCCTAGGGCCAATATGCCGCCAACATTAACCTGTGGCTCGTCTTGAGCCACATTAGTCTGAAATTTATATTGGTGCAATTTTTCTATGAAAATATTAAAATATTGTCATGACTTGGTCTTCTTCTTGTCTCACATATTGTTGTACTTTCCTCATTTGGTCCACAATTTTAGAACTGATATGTTCCAAAGTTATTGTTCATGTCATGCCCAAAACCTGTTGCACCTTTTGATGAATAGGTTGAATGATACGTGTAACCTTTTCCGCTTCTTCCTGTAGCTCTACGAAACGATCTATTATTTGTTTTTGTTGTATCCATATTTTAGATACTTGTTGTTGTAATATATTAAGATCAACATCCTTGGAAATATTTTCCATTGTTGGCAGCTTCTCCAATTCATTCTTTAGTTTATTAAAGTCTGCTTCAACAGGATGCAACTTCTTTGTAACTTGTTCTAGATATGCATCATCTATCAAGGATTCCCATGAATGTGAAACTTGTATGACTACTTTGGAATAAATGTACTCTCCCTCCTTAATATTATGTGCAACCTCATTTTCTACCTTCATTCGCTCTTCGAGTACTTACGGAGGTTTACTAAGAGCCATCTTTGATTCCAACTCAGTGACTCATTTTTTTAGTTACTTAGCTATCTCACCCAGTTTGAAATATTTTTCTTTGGAGAACATCTCGGGTGAAATCCCTTGCTCAATGAAACCACTACAAGTGGGTGTAACAACTTCATACAGTCGCTTCCTTACATGTTACTAGTTTTTTTCTTTATTCTCTATCTCCTTGACTGTATTTTTTAGTGATATAATGGTTTTATTTGATGTCTTCAGTTATCCAAGAAAACCACCTTCTCTTTCATTCATCTCCTCTAATTTGGTATGTTGAATAGCATGCAAAAGATGCATTGTTTCTACTAAAAATTAAAAAATCACATGACCAATACCCTTGATCATGGAATTGTATTATGCAGTCCCTAAGTCAATTGCCATTGAATTCACCTGAATTTTTCTATGTGGAGGCATCGACGGTACTTCAACGGGTCGCTCTTCATATGGTACCACTTCATCTTGTGACCCAGTTGAATACAAATCCCACTTCACTACTAATCTAACTTCTTTTACTATACTACAAATCATTTCTGGTAAATCTGTGACATGGATTACCAATTATGTGTGTCTTTCATCCATCTTTCTACAGCTTTTATTTTCTACTTCCTCCATTTGATACGAAATCAGAGTGTAGTCATCGTTAGTAAGCCCAACAATTCTAGTTGTATTTTCATCCTTCCTCTTCTTGCAACTATTTTTAGACTTTTCAAATCATTTTTTGTTATCCCCCAACTCTGGATATGTCAGGGCAGCACTCGATTCATTTTGAATGTTGTAGGGAGAGATTCTTAGGATTTCCTCTATGAGTGTATCACCTCCTTGCTTTCCATTCTTCTTCTCTATTGGGTCATTTTGTCATGGATCTATTTTTCCATAAATTTTATCCACTACGACAAGTTGTCTCCAGTCTCCACTATCCAGGACAATCTTGAATAATCATGTCAATTTATTTATCATATAGCTGAAACTATGTACTTAACCACTGGTTTTATGGATCTTATCACTACTGCAAAAATGTATGGTGAGCCGCAAACGAAAATCTTATAATATTGTGAAACCTTTTAATAATTTCCTCTATTATTCATGCATATTTTTGGATAAAATATTTGAGTTCCTCTCCTTGAATATAAAATTCCACATTATTATCTCTTTGTCATTGCAGGTTGTCTTGTCGTAGTATGAGAAATTCTGGTATATTTCTCCTCGACATGCGATGGGGACATCTACCTCTTAGTAGTATGGCGGTTCTTCCCATGTGACAAATGAAATTAAAATTAAAATCTTGGAATAATTAAATGGATTACTGTGCAATTGTAGCATATGCTAACAACTCGTTTAATGAATATGTTGACCATTTTATATGGACGCCCGTTGTACACCACTCTACTGCAACGATTGTTATGATTGTGCAATGGTTCATTTGCATCTTCCTTAGAACATTTACGGATCAAAGTTTAGCAGAAAACCTAATGACAGTGTCATTGATAGAGGCAATGGAAAATCCTCTCTTATCTTTGGATAGGTTATACTTCTCATTCATTCTATTGGTCAGAGTTATGTCCTGGTATTTTCTATTGAAGAAGGGAACTGGATCAAACCGTGCAAGAGGCAGTCCTATAATGGATGCTTTGAGCTTGATTTTCACCAATATTTTACTATCTAAACATAGACAACCTCCATGAAATCAAGCCACCATCTACTTCACACATGTGTTTGCCTCTAATGTGCAACCAAATTGTGGCATATGTATCAACGATAGCAATCCTCTCTCCCATTTCATTCAGACCACATGAATAGGCCCATCTTTAGTCTCTCTTACAATAGTCATATATCTCTTCATGTCAAGTTCGGGAAACTTACATAGGTTGTGGTCAATAAACCCCATTTTCTTCAAATTTGGGATAATGTTCTTCGTGCCATGAACTCCTTTTCATATGGTTGGTGTTATTGACTGATACTTGGAATTTTTACCAATAGTAACTTTTGGTTCCTCCTACGTCCTAGGAAGAATATAATTAGGAAATAAGGTGGCCGACCTAGATCTTATTGCTTCAGCCTCAGGTGGATTTTTCGTGCTCGGTTTGCAACTAGTTCCATGACCCAAGAATTTCCTTCTTAATGGGTTGGGAGGGTCTAGACGTAAAACAACTTATGGAATCAATGCTGACAATGAAACAAATTTTTTAGTTTCTTCTATAATGGGTGTAGGTGATGGAATATCAATGCTTGATTCTTGCACAGTACTTGCGTTGGAGACATAAATTACCACACTCTAATAAAACAACTTCAACTCATTAGAGGAAATTTCAACTCAAAATGGGCCTTTTAACTCTAATTCAAATTCCATGTCATCATGTGTTAGCCAATGAAATTGCTTTAAATTTGAAATACCGTATAGGTCTTAAACATTTTTTTAATATAAATTTGGGGATAGGTATCATAAAAAAAAAAAAAATTGTTTACATTTTCAACAAATCTCCTTGTGTTTTTAATCAAATTTAGATTGGGAGAGCTCATTGGATGTGGAATTAAATTCTGCATCCAACGCGTACCCACTCAACATAGTTTTGACGGACCCCGCTACCCCAAAAGCAAGAAATACTTGAAAAAACATGATGATTATGTGTGGGTTCCATCAAAAGTATGCCGAGTGGGTACTCATTGGATGTAGAATTTAATTATGCATCCAATGATCTCTCTCGATCAAAATTTGAGTAAATACACGACGATATATGTCGAAAATACAAACAAAAAAGTAGTTTTTTCTTTTCTTCCTCCAAAATTAATAAATATTATTTTATTATTTTAACTATTATTTTATAAATTTATTTTACGAGGCCCATTTTGAGTTGAAGTTTCCTCTAATGTGAATGGTTGCATACAAAAGATGCAACTCAAAATTCTAGTCAGTTGGATGCAATGAAATGACCAAGATTCTGCATGAAGATGAAGTAGTTTGATGCATGTGAGAACTTCTTTTCCAGCACAATCCTGTAATAAATGGAAAATGGGGGAAGCAAATTATGTCACATGGAGCAATATTTCTAATCATGTCAAGGAAACCGCCAACCAAAAACTAAGCTGGGTGTGAAGAAAATTCCAAAAGTGCAGGCTGTCCAACCTTATAGTGCCCTTTTTTTTGTTTTGCAGGTACAACTTCAAAATGAATTCACCAGTTCCTCTTCTCACCCAATCCTCAGACTATTATGAATGGAAGGTGAAGATGATTGTATTTCTGAATAGACAAGATCTCTTTTCGGTTTTTGATGGATTCAGTATAAATTCTGTTGAGATTTAAAATTACTGGCTAAATGCAAAGGATGAAACTTTCGAAATAATGAAACTGGCTCTTTCTCCTAGCTTGCGCTACCTCAATAGATCTATTAAAGATCCATCGAAACTCTAGACAATATTGGAAAGAACCTTTGGAATGATTGATGAGGATCATAATAGCACATTGGAGAGCATATCCAGCACCATAAGAATCCTTGTTTCAAAAATATTGGCCTCCACTCTCTCTGATGAAGTTGTTCACAATGAAGAAGAAGCAGAAGCTTCTACACAGTCAATTCGAATTGAATACAATCTCCATGCAGTGAATCCTTCTCCTGATGCTCCCGAAGTTCATGATATCTCTGATATATCATATTCTCATATTGCTGAAATAGAATAAGACATTCAAATCTCTGATATTGAAGAAAAATTCTGCTGCACTTCCATGCAAACATTCACCGGTGATTTTCCTTTAAATTCTGTGCAAAATTTACCAGTAATTGCTTTCGAAAGTGAAGAGAAATTTGATGTTTATCCCTCTAATTTTGCTGCTAGTGTGAAAATATGTGATACCTTGGATATTTTGGAAGAAATATCAGATTACCAGAGTGATCCATTCATTCCCCGTGATCTATATTTTCCAGCAAATTCCTGCAGGATTGCATGCACCAAAATTCAGAATTTTGAAGAAGAAGAAAGTTGTGCATCCACCGTCTTGGTTAACCATTTATTTGAATCTGATATTAAAATTATTGGATATTATATGATATTATTTAGATATAATATTATATTTCTTGTTTTAATATATCAAATTCATAATCTTTCAGTACCGCTTGTAGCTGTTCTCATCAATGGTGTGAAGAAACAAGTACCGCAAGTCTCCTACAAAACTGCTGCTGGGGATTTGATTCCATTTCACAGTTTTGGATCTGTTTTGAACATGTTTATATCTGATTTAATTTATTATCTGATATTATTTGTTTCATATTTTAAAATTCAAAAGCTTTCAGTCATGCTTGTAGCTTCTCTCACCAATTCCGGTGTGAAAAATCAAGTACCACACTTTCTCTTCAAAACTGCTGATGGGGATTTGGTGTTAATTTCCTCATATGAGGTTGATGATATTTTATTATGTGATTCATTAGCTATTTCATAAGCTACATCATACTATGGAGCTCAATCATTCGCTCTCAACATCCCCAGTGCTTCTCTACCATTGATCACATGCTCATCTCCTCACAGAACTAGTAAAGAGGACTATTTTCTACATCCGCCTAGACACTTGCTCCTAAAACTTGGGGATTTTCTTACCACTCATGGTTTTATGTTCATGGTTGAAACATATCAGTTTCCTGAGTTTTCCTCACATGTTCTAAATCTTCAAGAAACTTTTTTCACTTATCAGTTGACTTCAATTGCTCTACATGGGTCCAATCTTCATCTAGCAGCTGTCTATATTTATGATTTAGTTGAGCATATCATTCTTATTCCAAAGAGGGAGATTCCTCTAGAAATAATGATGGAGAGGTTCACATTCCAGGCCCCAGGATACCTATGCACAGAAGAACCAGATTGATCCTGAATCTACCTACTTAATTAGAGGGGCGGTTTTTTCCCATGCGGTTTTTCCCCACCACCTTGTTTTTGACCAGTTACTTTACTTTACTTGATGTAATGGGTGACCTATGGTATTAGTTACCAGGGCCCACAGATTGTCCAAGTTAGAATTCAAGGGGGGTGTTAGGATTATTAATCCTCCCTTGGTCATATGTCTAAATTGGGAGTCATGTCTAAATCGGGAGTCCATCTAGTCTATTTATAGTCATTAACACCATTGGGTCCACTTGGCCTAATTGGGGCACATGTTTCAGTTACTAAAGTGTGGGGAACACTAATTGAGGCTCAATGACACTAATTTCTCTTGATTGCATCAGTTTACGAGCCTCCTAGACCAATCCCTACAATTTAGGATCCCTGGGAGTGTCGAAACCAACCAAGGTTAGTTTAGTTCAGTTGATGACTGGTTAAGCTGAGTTAGGAGTTAGTTACATTCAGTTCTAGTCCTCTACATTAAGTTAGCGCTAGGTTTGCATGGATGCACTAAGGAGGGGTGCATTTCTCACCTACTAGAGTCAGTTAGCCTCAGTTAACACTGAATGTAACACTTGAGTTGTGTTTTAGAACTCCGACGAACTCCGGTTATGGTTTAGACAAGGTCAATTAACTATTGAGTCCTTCGACAGTGATTTAGACAAGGTCTTAGTTACCTACAGTCAAGTAGAGTCTAATCAATTCGAATTTCCTCATGTGGATTCAAATTTCATGTGTCTATTTAAGCCATTGTACTTCATTGTAATTATTATCTAATTACTCTTTGATTAATGAAAAGCATTCACAGTTGCAAGCCATTTTTACACTATTTCATTCTTCAATAACTGAGTAAATTGTGTGATCTATCATGTGAGTTGTGTGTTTGTCCATAGATATATGCGTGCCTCTGGGACCATCCTATAGGGCTTCAACATACTACCATTCACTAGATTTGGCAGCATCGCACCATCCAACCATTGCAGTTGTAATGCACCTGCTGAAGTAATGGAATTAATGAGATATGGACCTAGCCAATGCATCTGTAGCTTACCTGGATGTTTGGTGAAATTTCTATCATACATCAGCACCAAGTCTCCTTCCTAAAATTGTTTGTTCCTAATATGTCGATCATACCAAGCCTTTTGTCGATCCTTCTCAATGCACTAGTTAAAATTGGCAACAAAGCAGTATTCCTCATGCTGCACTAACTGTGTTATATATTTTCTTATAATGATGCTTCCTCATCCACAACTGTCACTACTATTATGTGCAAACTTGGAACAATGTACTCCATCGGCACAATTGCCTCTTTCCCTTACACCAATTTGAATGATGTATGTTCTGTCAATATTTTGCAAGTGGTGTGATATGCCCACAAGACTACTGGAATTTTCAAATCCCAGTAATCATGGTTCATGTTGCATACCTTTGTAAGAGAATGCTCCAACACCTTGTTAAATGCCTACACTATCCCATTTTCTTGGGGATTTTTAACCCAAAAATACCTCAATGAGATCTATATGACCGACACCACCCAAAGACATCCATTTCACTACTCTCATTTGACCCCCACACCCTTGCAAAGGATCAAAAACATGAAAAGGGCTTAAAAAACCCTAAAAAGAGAAACAATAGCTCTCATAGGGGATAAAACCTCCAAAAAGGGGCTAAAAACCCTCAAAGGGGCTAAACCCCCTTAAAGGAGCTTAAAATCCGAAAAGGAGCTAAGAATTGGGTGAAAGGGGCATAAATCCCAAAAAAGGGGCTAAAGCCTTAACCAAGGGCTCAAAACCCCTAAATCTCTAAAAAAATCTATAAATAGAGGGGTGGGGGTCACTCTCAAAATACTCCTTCTCTCCCTATCATTATGATGCCCATGTGAGTGCCTTGAGACCCACATCTCTCAATCCATTCACCCCTCTCTCCCATTTTCTCCATTAGCCCATAAGCCAAAACCCCATTCCACAGAGAGGTGCTTCCAAAGCTAGGGCATGGTGGCTCATTTCCACAAAGGATAAAGGTATAACCATGTTTATTTTGTTGCTATTTTAGATTTATAACTCATGTTTATTTGTAGGTTTATTTACTCATAGTTTTCTACAGGTTCTCCTCTAATTTCTTGTAGCCATCTCTCATTTTTCTAACAAGTTTCCTGTAGGGTTTCATGGGTTAGACCCAACATTTATGTGTAGGTTTTTCTTTCACCCACAGGAACCCTACCCTTCCATCCTATAGATGGAAGGTAGTTGTTCCTACTCGTAGCTAGGGAGAAATACCTACTACATATTGGAAACCATACCAGGTCGATCCCACATGATCCCTGGGTTGTTTTTATAAGTTTTTCAGTTTTGTGTTTGTTTTCTTAACCTAGTTTAAATTTCTATTAAATCTAGTTTAGATCTTTGTTTTTCTGTATTTACGTTCACAATCGAGCCTTCTTAATTCCAAACTGAGCCCGTTCGGCCATAGTACAAGTTATTGTCGGTCGTTCCTAGCTCAGGTTTCAAAATCTTCTAGTTTTCGGGCCAGGTCGCTCCTATCGGGATGAAAGGGGAAACCAGGTCACTCATTTAGCTTCAAAAGGAGAGTCTTCCCTCTCAGGAAAAAGATTGCTCCTATTTTCAGTTTTTGAGTGACCCCCTCTCCTATTTTTGGGAAAAATTAGCTACCCCCTCACTACATTTTCCCCGAAAAGGGAAATCTGTCTCTCAGATTCGATTTTTTAAGCTGTTTGGACTGTCAGTGTGGCTTAGTCACCACTATCTAGCAGCCTATTTTCTTATGCATACAATATGTGTAAATTAATGATAGATTTGATTGGTTATTGATATATGAATATGTTTTAAGACTTGGATAAATTATTGTAAGTTAATTTTCAGTTTTTAAATAAGCATTGGAAATTAACCACTTGCCTAGCCCTTCCTCCTCTACCTAGTCATCACCCTCCAGGGTATTCTGGGATAAGACAAAGGGTAAATATCGTATAGTAATAGGCACTTGCATCTATGATTTCTTTATACCACTAAAAGAGGGTGACTTGGAAGGTAGAGGGGGTGGTAGGACAAGGGGGGCTCATTGTATTCGTGTCCTCCCTATTGACCAACCTTGCACTTGGAGAGTGACCTGAGGATATATAGATGGGATTAGTCTCATTTTGTTGAAATCCCAACACTCTTTCCTAGTCGAAGAGGAATACAGGTGTAAGGTAGTCACCTAGTAAGTCTACCATATTTCAGGTTCATTAGAGGCATGTTTCAAATTTTTTGTTCAACATTTACTGGTTTCATAACAGGTTACCGATGCTGTAAGTTCTGTAACAAACCAGAAAATTTCTGTGAAATATTCATATACCATAAAATCAGTCACCAAATGAATAACAAAAATTAATAAAAATGGACAGTCTTTTATACATTGGACGTGCACACAACCACACCAAGTAAGATAACCAAACTCAGTTCATGACGCTGAGCCAACCATTATCAATTTACACTAATTCAAACACTTGCAGTCTTTGAGGACATAAGTCCCTCACTTCCTTCACCATGGGAAGTACTTGGGCTCAGCCCTGAAACTCATTGTGAGGAGTACCACGGGAACCCCAAAGTAGCTAGCTGTTAAGAGGAATTTGCAAGCAAAACGGGCAATGACCCCTACTAATTAACTAGCACTGCGCTGAGGAAAAATCCAAGCGCTATCTTCTAGAAGTCTTGGTGGCCGAGTGACCACCTAAAAACCAATAGGAAGCCACTAAAACTAGGGTCCAGAACATCACTACCAGATTACACCACTTGATCTACCAACCAGACAAAGTTGATCCCCATGCTCTTCTTCACGCCTAAGAGGCGATGCATCACAGTTTGGGTCCTTGAACCAACACCGTCGACACCATTCTTGATGACCCTCTACACCGTCAGAAGGCCACATAGCTTCTGACTCTGACTCAGATTCATATCAATCTGAGCTAGACTTACAAATTGCACCATCTAGCCCCATGGCTGGTGCAAACTCAGATCCACTTTCTAGATTGGTGATTGGTAGTGGACCCATGTCCATACCTCACACCACCAACAACACCCTTGCAGGAGGTCCTAGTACTGCCATGTATACTATCCTAACTCAGCTGCCTCCACATGCACCCACCAGTCAAACTGTCCCACCTATCATACATGGGGGCAGTGGTACTTCTCCTCACACTGTCCCTCCTATCATACCTAGGGGTAGTGGCCTTTCCGTTCACACTATCCCACTTACCATACCTAGGGGTAGTGGCCCATCCACAAATGTTCAACAAGTACCCCCAGTCATGCAGGTACATCATATTCCTGCAAACCCCATCACCATTGCTAGTCTCTCACACACCAACCTTGGGTCAAACCTCCCTTTCCTGGCATGCCTCAACCTTCTTGACTTGGCTAGGTTAACCAATGACCGCATTTGTCATTAGACCTTTTGGCCTCCCATGACAACCAAGCTCCCCTTAGACATCCCTAAGTTTGAAGGCAAGGAAGGGGAGTGCCCCCAAAACCATATCATGATGTTTAACCTATGGTGCTCATCAAACAACATCGTAGATGATTTGATCAGACTGATACTATTCCAATGCACCCTCACAGGCGCTGTAGCCAAGTGGTACATTGAGCTAGCACAATCCAAGTACCCAGACTTCAACTCCTTGTCCTTTATGTTCCTACAGTATTTTGAGCTCCTTGTTAGATATGATGAAGGAGTGGAAATATGGCTATCTTTCCACGAAAACACTATGACCCACATCACCGACCACATCCATGAGAGGAGGTGACGCTACATCTTATGCAATATCAAGCTTGATGACATGATATTCCTGGACTAGTTCTTGAAAACATTTTTTCCACCTATAGCCAAGGATGTCACCTTCGAACGTCCCGAAATAGAGGAAGAAGCCATCTTGAAGGCCCAATAATTTGACCTCATTTACACACAATCTAGATACCTCTACGCCATCATTCTAGAAGCTCCCCGTGCAGGCCCCTCCTACCGGGATGCACCGGGGGCATCCCATGCCATAGATTCCGATTTCAGCCAGTGGAGTCGATTTCAAAACTCCCAGCTGTCAAAATAGAGATTGAAAAACTTCGCATGGCAGGATTCATTTATCCTATTTCCTATACCACATGGGTTTCAAACCCTATTCCTGTCAACAAGAAACAAGGAACCCTTAGAGTATGCACTGACTTCCGAGACTTAAACCGCACTTGTCCCAAAGAAAATTTCCCTACGCCATTTATTGACCAGCTCATCGATGCGTGCGCGGGGCATGAAGTCCTATCATTCATGGATAGTTTTTCCGGATACAATCAAATCCAAATCCGAAAGGAAGGCCAGTACAAAACCGCTTTTACTACCCCATGGGGCACCTTTGCCTATCGTGTCATGCCTTTTGGACTCAAAAATGCTGGTGCCACATTCCAGCGGGCCATGACCTATTGCTTTCATGATTTGGTCCATATCCTGCTTGTCTACCTTGATGACCTTACAGCTCGTTCCCGAAAACGATCAGACCACCTCAATGACATTCGGCAAGTTTTTCTGCGTTGTCGCAAATATCAAATCCGCTTAAACCCACACAAGTGTGTCTTTTTCATTTCGGCAGGCCGATTGTTAGGTTTCATCATTTCCCATAAAGGAATTACTGTTGATCCCCTGAAAGTCCAAGCCATATTAGACCTTCCTTCTCCTCGAACGCTCCAACAACTCCAAAGTCTGCAAGGGCGATCCAATTTTCTTCGACGCTTCATTCCTGATTACGCCACAACCATTCACGGTTTCTTACGCTTGCTCCGTACCCACGTACCCTTTGTCTGGGATGCGCAAGATGAAGCTGCATTCGAAGACCTCAAGAAAGATATCACACAAGCCCCCTTGATCTCCCCTCTGGATTTCTCTCAGGACTTCATCCTCTACGTCTCGGCATCTGAACATGCTGTGTCCAGAGTCTTAGTTCAAGAAGACACCTCACGCCAAGAGCATGTCATTTACTACGTCAGCCAGACCTTGTCTGGCCCACCCCTACGTTACTCATATGAAGAGAGACTAGCCTTAGCCATGGTATTTTCTGTCCAAAAATTGAGACACTACATTTTACTTAGTCATACCACAGTTGTCGCCGATTCTAACCCCATGGTATATCTCTTAAACCGACGTCTCCTGCAAGGTCGTGTGGCTAAATGGGTCATTATCCTCGAGGAATATGACCTCACATTCCGAACACCTAAGAGCACTAAATCCCTTGCACTTGCCCAGCTCATCACTGATCTCCCTTCCTTCATCCCGACCCCACCTATCTCCGAGGAGTTACCCGATAATCACTTATTCACCATCTCGTCCGAAGACCCGTGGTACGGTGATATCTTGTTATACCTGCGCACGCAAAAGTTCCAACCCACCGTCACTCGTAATGGACATCGTTGTATCCGTCATCATGCCTCTCGCTACCTCCTCATCGGAGATGTCCTTTACCGGTGAGGAATCGACACGATTCTTCATCGTTGCCTTACACACGAGGAAGCTGAACAGGTCCTTAATGATTGTCATAGCGGCGCCTGCGGCGGCCATTTCTCAGGGATGGCCACTGCCCAAAAGGTCGTCCGCGCCGGATACTTCTGGCCTACACTTTTCACTGACTACATCATTGCGGTCAAGCATTGCCATAACTGCCAACTTTTTTCCCCCAAAGCCCGGACACCACCTGCTCTGTTACACCCAGTCGTCACCGTTGGTCCCTTTTGTAAATGGGCCATCGACTTCATGGAGTGTAGACCCACATCTGCGAACAGCCATAAGTACATCGTTGTCGCCATCGATTACTTCACAAAATGGGCGGAAGCCATGCCCACCTTCAACTGCACCGCTGAGACTGCTGCCCGTTTCTTTTTCAACCATGTCATCACTCGATTCGGGGTCCCTAAACAGTTGGTCTCAGACCATGGATCACACTTTGAATACTCTGTGTGGCGTGAGTTATCCACCTTCCTTAAGTTCCAACACCAGTTTTCCTCGGCTTACTACCCTCAAGGGAATGGTCAAGTCGAAGCTGTTAACAAAATCCTCAAAACCATACTCCAACGTACCGTTGATCGACATAAGTCCAATTGGCACCATATGCTATTCCTCGCCTTATGGGCTTACCGTACCTCCACCAAAACCGCCACCGGTTTTACCCCATTTCATTTAGTTCACGGTGTAGAGTCTGTCCTCCCCATCGAGTGTCAGATACCTGCCTTACACATCGCCGTTGAGCTTCTCCCCGATACCTCCCCCCTTGAGCACCGTTTGTTATCCCTCGAACAAGCCGATGAATATCTTCGTGCCACCCTCTAGAACATCGAGGCTGCCAAAATCCGCTCCCAAGCCAGTTATGACAAACATGTTCACCCCTGAACTTTCCATGAGGGGGACCTCGTCCTCGCATATGACCAAGCCAACGACAAAAAAGGTAAAGGAAAGTTCGAATCCATGTGGCAAGGCCCTTACATTGTGCAGACTTGCTTAGGTAAGGGGGCATACGTTTTAGCCGACTCTGAAGGCCACCCTTTACGCAACCCCTCAAAACTCCAGGGAATGGATTTTGGCGACTCCGCTGCTTCAAGCTGCTTCTTCTCTTTCTCCAATGGTGGAAATGGGCCAAAAGGGGGCTCTCAATGGTGAAAGTAGCTCAATGATGAGCTAAGGTTTCAAGAGCAATTTTGGTAGAGGCAGGATACTTGTGATTGTGGATATTGAATAAGGGGTCTCCATCACTTATTTATAGTTGGGAACCATGCAGTTTTAGGGTTAGGGTTTCTTCCTCATTTTCCCCATTATTTTATATTTTTTATTCCTTTTTGTAGATTTTTTCTTTTTTGGAGGAATTTTGGATATTTTTTGGAGGAAAAGAGGGTTTTATGGCCTTTTGGAGGCTTTTTGCATGGTTTTATGGGTTTTTGATGGAAATATGGTGGGAAAATGGACAAATGAGCCATGTAGTGGGGTAGATGAGGTAGTGAACCCTTTTTGGGTGTTAACAGATTGCCCCCTGATGTGCGAGGGCAGGAGCTCATCGTATGGCCGATGGACATCATAAGTAATATTTGTTTTTTCTGGGGTGTGTAGAAGAGAAGAAACCAACTGGAGCCCGGAAAATCGATCTTGAACCAACTGCAAGGACTGAAAAGTACATAGCCTCAATAATGGATGAGGAATCATATGATCATCTGGACGAGGCAGGAATACCCATGCTTGTATCAAGATACATAAAAAATAACTATGAGGCCCGAAAAGAGGGACCTGTAGGATACATAGAAAACAACTATGTATATCATAAGTGTCCAGAGGGGACACAAATATGGAACATACTGCTGGGATGACCATGTCTGAGCTGAACAATTGATGCACTGGTATGACCGCAGTGCTACTGAATGTGGTTCCAAAGGAACTAATGAGCTGTTGGATCAAAATGACAACGGTCATACTTGTAATGGTACACTGATTTGGAACTGAACTGGGTGGTCGAGGAGGCATGGAACTGGACGGTTTCCGAATATAATCGCCAACGCAGCTCGGACATCCATGGGAACATAAAACTTAGCTGTTCCGAAGTGACTCACCAATGTGCTAGAATCGGGGGAAATCCGGGGTCTTCGACATATCATGGGCAGGATATACATCCTACGCGATTCTCAATGATGCGATTAAGGTGCTGAAATCGACTCCGCTAGCTTTTTTATTTATTTTATTTTCCGTTTTGTCCTTTCGGCTGTCGTTTTCGGCCGCCGTAAACCGTCGTTTTTTCCCTCACAGTCGCGTTCCTACCGCGTCTTTCCAGTCCTTAGCTGTGACCCGACCACGCATTTCCAGCCATTAGCTGCGACTTGGCTGCAGGTTTTTCCCTGTTTGCCGCGCTCCGACCACGCCTGTTAGCATTTCACCCGCGACCCGACCACACCTGTTTTCTTCAAACCCGCGGTCCGCCCGCGCCTGTCTTTCATAAACCTGCGACCCGACCGCACCTGTTTTCTTCAAACCGGCGGTCCGCCCGTGTCTGTCTTCCAGAAAACCGCGACCCGACCGCACCTATTTTCTTCAAACCCGCGGTCTGCCCGCGTCTGCCTTCCAGAAACCCGCGACTTGACCGTGACTGTTTCCTTCAAACCCGCGGTCCGACCGCACAACTTCGCCCCAGACCTGCGATTTGGATTTTGCACTTTTTTAGCTTTTTGAACCCAGCCCCTTTGCTGCCATATCTTCTGCACCTGCACAGCCCTCTGTTCTACCTGCAGCCTTACAGCCATTCCTACCCCATTATTTCTGTTACATCTTTAGCAGCATTGTTTAAAAAAAAAATTTCAGCATTGTTTACTCAAAAAATATTGCATAGTAAAATTTTTTCATTTCAGTATTATTGTTATTAGGAAGTCGCCCCAGCACTTCTCTTCTGGGTTCAGTTCATAACCTCACAAGCACACAATCTGTCACCTAAATCAAGTGAGACTTAAAAAATACTTAACTCAACCAACATTCTAACCCCACTTGGGGAACATAAAAGAATTTTGTAGTTAGGTAGGATCGAGGGGATAGGATTCCAAAAACACCCCTTGGTTACTTACACTTGAGACATAGTTTTTGTCCTTTAGGGAACCAAAATCCCCTAGTATTTTTTGACACGGTCACAACCAGATTATCAGAAGGCCTCTCCCTTAGGAGGGTTGAAGTCGTGAGATTGGTTCCGGAAGTCTGAGTGGAATACCGAACTCCATTCAGTAACTGAAGGGCTACCTTTCGCAGTCCTCGGAATATCCCTGTATAGGGAATATTGTGGTTAAAGGACCAAGCGGCAGATTTACCTTTCTGGACGTGTCATGAACGGGGTATCTTAGTTGCCATTCTTCTAGGATTTGAGTACCCAGTGTTCCTCCCGGTAGGGGGATACCTTAGCCACTTGGCTTTTCGATTCATATTGTTTGACTTGGATTTCATCACCTTGCAGAGGATATGTCCAGTTGAGTCATAATACTTTTAGTTAGGTGTTTGCATGCTCCCTTACCTCTTTTTAGTCTAGTGAGTCCACCGTTTTTTATTTTTAGAAAACCTGCTGTCTGTTGGTATTCTAACCATTTTTTGTTGATCCTCCACCTATTGTAGCACGCTGTCACAGTGGGTGTTTTGAGTTGGCCGTTGGCCTGAGTGCCCTATTTTTTGAGCTCTCCTTCTGCACACTTGGTTGCATTAGGGTTTTTTGAGCGGTTTTGTAGTTACCTCAACCCACACAGATTTGACATCATTTTGTCACCATTCCTTCCCCGAGACATTCTCGGCGCCTCAGAGGCGAGCCCCCACAGCACGGATCACTTGATACCACTCATCGTAGATATCGAGCCTTGTCACTTGACTCCACTCGTCAGTGGCATAGGACTCCGTCACCAGATTCTGACGCCCCTTATTTTACCTCTGATTCTGACCCAGAGTCTGAGAACCCCTTTTACATTGCCCCTACTAGCCCCATGGCTGGCGTGGCTCCCACTCCCATTTTGGGAGGGACTGTTGGTGGTACATCGACCACTACACCAGTTACCACACCTTTTATGGGTATGCCCTCCACTGGGACCCCATTTACCGTTCCCCTCACGGTACCTATTCCCACAGTAGGGATACCTATCCCCACTCCATTAGTGACTCATACCACCCATGGTGGGGCAGGTCCATCCTATACCAACTTGGTTACCCCACTTGGGGGCAACCTCCCTCACATTACCCCTCCACTTGGGGGCATCGGCCTCAACTTAAACCAACCCACTACCGTGTCACATTCTTTGTCTAGTTTGCCGTTCATGGCTAGCCTCAACCTACCTGACCTAGCCAGATTAACCAACGACCCCATCCGACACGACCCTACATGGCCTCAAATGCCCACCAAGCTCCCCTCTGACATCCCTAAGTTTGAGGGCAAAGCTGGTGAGGACCCACAAAACCATATCATGTCCTTCCACCTATGGTGTTCCTCCAACTCCATAGTTGACGACTCTATTCGTCTCCGTTTATTACAACACACTTTCACTGGCTCTGCTGCCAAGTGGTATATCTAGGTGCCCCATGGAACCCATGCCACCTTTACGTCCCTGGCCTCCACCTTCCTGCAGTTCTTCCAGTTACCCGTCCGCTATGACGTAGGCATTGAGATCCTCCTGTCATGCAGACAGAACACGGCTACCCACATCACAGAGCACATTCATGAATGGCGCCGATGTCGTAGCCTATGCAAAATCAAGTTAGATGACCGAATCTTCCTAGATTGGTTCCTCAAATCTCTCCTTCCTATCATTGGGAAGGATGTGGCATCCAAAAGACCCCAGTCTGAGGAAGAGGCTATCCTTAAATCCCAACAGTTTGATCTCATTTACGCCCAGTCGGGTTATCTTTATACCATTATACCTGACGCCCCTCGCGACGATTCCTCTAAGCACGATGCACCAGGGGCATCCCATGCTGCCGACGGCATCATTGGCCGTGTCTCTTCGCAGCCTCAACCATTTTCCGTAGCCCGTCCTACCCCTAAACCATCACAGACTGTCTCACAGTCTGGAGCAACCAACCCATATGCTCACATGCCACATCCCCACCATACCCATGGACCCTCCTGTCCACCTCAGTGTTTCAGTAATATGACTCCCGTTTACACCGCCCCGGTCACACCTCAGCCCTACTATCACCAGCAGGCTGCACCAGCTCCAGCGCCGTCACAAGCTTAACCTCATTATTACCAGCCACCGCCAGCCCCCGCGGAAAACCTACAACCTGCTCCACAGCAATATCAACAACCCCCTCAAGTAGCCGCATCAGTGCAGCCTCCACCGACATATTATCCAGCGCAGCGTGCTCCCGCACCTGCGCAACCTCAGAATCCACCTGCTAGCCAAGGGTAAGTTTATGCCCAACAAAACCCGCCGCAAAACCAGAACAACCAACGCAACCAGGGCCAACAAAACCACGACAGGGGCCAAAATCGTGGGAACAACCAACCAGCTGACCAAGCTGGTCAACCCCCTAATCCTCCCGCTCATAATAATGCGGCCCCTGCTAACCAAAACCCTGACCGCCCGCCCAAGCAGGCTAAAAACCCCAATTTGCACACCAACTATCCTTGTTCTGTTTGCGGGGTCTATGGCCACTACACACATTTTTGTCCACATATGGAACGAGTCCGACAACTTTTGGCTGCTGATATAAACCACCAAGGGCAGGAAGCTCCTCAAGCACCACCTAACCCCCCACAACCCCAGTAGCCACCTTTGGTGCTGCAAAACCCCTTACCAACCCAAGGCATAGTGAACACTGAACCGTTGGCTCCCCCTCAAGCTAACATACCAATCCAACAAATCACTTACACTGCTCCTGATCAACCCATAGTGGACTCAGGGACCCACCACTTATTGATGATGTCCTCCGATGAGGTCAACCTCCAGACTCGACGGAACCAATATGGCTCCACCCCTGAAGCTCCTCCTATCGATAAAACCACTAACGCTCATCCCACAGATCAGGTGTTACGTATACCTCCACCTCCACCAGAGGGTGCTCCCAAAGCACCTCGTTTCCCACTTCGCCGCATCAACATTAACCCCAATGCATGGGCCACATCAAACTATAGCATTGTCGATGACTTAGCCCAATCTCCCGCAGCCATGTCTGCGTTAGAAGTCTTAAAAAACTGCCCTTCGCAGTGCAATACTTTACTCTCAGCCATTGGGGCTGTCGATCCAAATGATTCGCAATTAATGGCATTTGATTTGGACCAGTCCGAACCTCGCCTGCCTTCCAATCTGGCATTCCAAGTTTCTGTTTCCATTCGGAATTTTGTCATCCATCGATGCATTATTGATGAAGGGGCCTCTACATGTGTCATGCCCACCTCCATCTGGCAGAAACTAGGACCCCCCCCTCTCCAGCCGTCCGCTACTGCATTGCGCGCCTACGACGGCCATTCAGCTCAACCACAAGGCCTATTAACGAACGTCCCCCTATAGCTGGCTGGCAAAATTGTCCACATAAACATCGAGGTTATCAATGCACAGATTGATTACAACCTTTTACTTGGCCGTAGCTACATGTATGCCATGCGGGCAGTTGCTTCTACCGTTTTTCATACCATGATGTTTCCCCATGAGGGACGTGTGGTCACGGTTGACCAACTCACTTACCATGATCCCAATGCCCCCGCGGCACCCGAAAATGTTCTCCCCATGGTTGAACAACCTGTCTCAGGTGCCACCACCTCATTCGTTTCTTCTACGGGGCCCGGAGTTTACTCAGATGCGCCAATGACCTCGACATTCCCATCTATTCCACCCCCGTCTCCTGCCACTGAAGTGTCCGACCTATGTACCCTGTCCCACATCACGTGAACTCCTACTAATCAAATGCCTTTGTTTCCTAAACCCCCTTTGGTACCTAGTCACATTGGTGCTACACCCATTCATACCATTCCTTTCCTCTTCCCTCCCTCAGGAGTGGCTAGCGCCCCGGTCATGGCTACCCTCAACCTCCCTGGGTTAACCTTAGGATTACCCGTTTGGTATCTTTCGCCTCCCGTTCGTCCCCCCGACACCAGATGTCATCCTGCAACCGGTGCAACCCATCATTACTACTAGTCAACCACCTCCCGGTGTCGCTACCCCGTCGCCCTCCACAAAACCCCCCCCTCCTCTTACCAAACCCACTGGGGGCAGAGGCCCCCAACCTTACACTGTTGTCCCACCTCCTAAGACAGTCAAAAATCCCCCTGTGTTTCGTGCTCCTCTCAAATGTGCACTATGCGATGAGTTGGGCCATGCGACTCACCTATGTCCTCAGTTACCAGCATTAAAGGAGTACATGCAAATGCTTGACGATGAACCCACCATCCCAGTTGTCCATCTAGATTCAACCCCTATGCCTCGCGACAAATCCCTGCGCACTAACCACTCCTATGCCTTATGCGATGTTTACAGGCATTACTCCCATCACTGTCCCGATCTCCCCGAGTACAGAATAGCTCTCTTTGAGATGAACAATATGGATCTTGAGACGGAACCTCTCACCACTATGGAAATCCATTCCCCGGTCTCTTTCCCTTCCGGAGAGGTTAATACCACTCTCTTTGAGATGAACAATCTCGATCTTGAGACGGCACCACCCACCCTTGTGGAGATCCACCCCTCGAACTCTTCCTCTTTCGACGAGATTAGTACCATTTATATGATCTCTTCCACCACCACTCCTCCGTCAACTGATTTGACGACATAGATATTCCGTACTGATGAGGAGATCCTTGAGGCTCTCACTGCCCCTGATTACCCTTGGGATGACATGCACCATCGTTCCTACTTCCTCCCAGATGAACCCTCCTCTAACATTGCTCCTCAATTTGCAGTTTAATCCAAAGAATTTCTTCCCCCCAAGGTCGACTGGTTCAAGGACCCTATTCCTACTCCTGACACCTTCGAAGAGGGTAACATGGCCAACATCTCACCTATCATCCATATTGATATCTCTGCCCCTGGCGGCACCCATGAACTCATCGCTTTAGGGGCATCTTGCACTAAGCAGGAGATTGAGGAATACAACAAACTCTTCAGAGAATTCCGCGATGTCTTTGCCTGGTCCTATACCAAAATGCCTAGTCTTGACCTTGCCATTATAGAGCACCACATTGACACGTGGCTTGATGTACCCCCCGTTCGTCAGAAACAGCGTCCCATTCATCCCTAGCTACACCATTGGAATCAGCACGACGAGACCGTCACGATGGTCACCTCGTTGCATTATTTTTTGCTACATCATTTTTGCCCATTTTTTAGACACCACTAGTCACCTCGGTTTGCACGCCACTTCGGCTGCTCTCCGTTGTTAACACTTTTTATATCGCCGGATTCATTTTTCCGAGCTCATGATGATGCTTGAGATCATTTCTCGCTCTCACTTGGTACAATTTCAACATTGTGTCCCGACATATTGCTGCCTCAATGTCTGCGCCACATGGGCCGCCATCATATTATTCCATACTTTTTACATGAGCCATCCACTCCTGTCATACTGCAAATGTTTCGTTATTTTTCCACCATTCATCCACCCCGCAAGGAGGCCCACCAGTGTTCCCCCACCCTCAGTCCTGGTCATCATCAGTGTCCCTTGATTGAACACTTCCTCCTTTCCTGGACATTAATTCAGAGTCTTCTTATTTACTTTCAGACTCCTTAAAATTGAAAGCAACCACGAGCATGTACTGTCCTGGGCTCGTAAAATCCACACGACAGTACCATTCCATCATTTCAGAGTCTTCTTATTTGCTTTCAGACTCCTTACAATTAAAAGCAACCACGAGCATGTACTGTCGTGGGCTCGTAAAATCCACATGACAGTATCATTCCATTACTTCAGAGTCTTATTATTTGCTTTCAGACTCGTTAATATTGAAAGCAACCATGAGCATGAACTGTCCTGGGCTCTTAAAATCCACAAGACAGTACCATTTTATATCCACATTTCTCATGGTTTCCTAACCCATGAAGGAGTCCCCCCGCGCCTCTTAGCGCTATAATCATTCCTCTCGGCAGCACCCCCACTAAAGTCGCCTTTGTTCAGAGTATTCTGCAGTCTCCTACCATTTTACCACAGCTTGAGTCTACCTCAACCCAGTCATCCTTAGATCCCATACAGCTATGATCCCATCACCAACAGTTAGTTTTACATGCTGCCCGATCATCCCCGCCATCATATTCTGAACAAAGGAAGTTTGATTCCACCCACTCTACTTGCCCAGTTATTTCCCCCAGTTTATCATTCCTGCCATCAGTCCTATTACAGTTCGGTTTTTCACCCCGCGCTCCTATCAAGGAAACATCATTGCCTTGATAGTTGCAGGTCTCCCTCTGTCGACGACAGCCCCTCTATTCCATAGGATAGACCCAGAGGCCCCTGCGCCTTGGACCCATCACCATCTGTGATGAGTGCCTACGGACCATTTTGGGAGGAGTCATCATTGCCTCTCTGAATAGTTGTTTCTCACATGCTCGACTTCAGCACCTTAATCGCATCGTTGAGAATCGTGCAAGATGTATATCCTGCCCATGAGATGTCAAAGACCCCGGATTTCCCCCAAATCTAGCACATTGGTGAGTCACTTCGGAACAGCCAAGTTTTATGTTCCCGTGGATGTCCGGGCTGCGTTGGTGATTATATTCGGAAGCTGTCCAGTTCCATGCCTCCTCGACTACCCAAATCAGTTCCAAATCAGTGTACCATTACAAGTATGACCGTTGTCATTTTGATCCAGCAGCTCATTAGTTCCTTTGGAACCACATTTAGTAGCACTGCGGTCATACCAGTGCATCAGTTGTTCAGCTTAGACATGGTCAGCCCAGCAGTATGTTCCAGATTTGTGTCCCCTCTGGACACTTATGATATACATAGTGGTTTTCTATGTATCCTACAAGTCCCTCTTTTCGGGCCTCACAGTTATTTTTTATGTATCTTGATATGAGCATGGGTATGCCTGCCTCGTCCAGATGATCAGATGATTCCTCATCCATTATTGAGGCTATGTACTTTTCAGTCCTTGCAGTTGGTTCGAGATCGATGTTCCGGGCTCCAGTTGGTTTCTTCTCTTCTCCACACCCCAGAAAAAACAAATATTACTTATGATGTCCATCGGCCATACGATGAGCTCCTGCCCTCGCACATCAGGGGGAAATCTGTTAACACCCAAAAAGGGTTCAATACCTCATCTACCCCACTACATGGCTCATTTGTCCATTTTCCCACCATATTTCCATCAAAAACCCATAAAACCATGCAAAAAGCCTCCAAAAGGATTAAAATGCCTCCAAAAGGCCATAAAACCCTCTTTTCCTCCAAAAAATATCCAAAATTCCTCCAAAAAAGCAAAAATCTACAAAAAGGAATAAAAAATATAAAATAATGAGGAAAATGAGGAAGAAACCCTAACCCTAAAACTGCATGGTTTCCAACTATAAATAAGTGATGGAGACCCCTTATTCAATATCCATAATCACAAGTATCCTGCCTCTGTCAAAATTGCTCGTGAAACCTTAGCTCATCATTGAGCTACTTTCACCATTGAGAGCCCCCTTTTGGCCCATTTCCACCATTGGAGAAAGAGAACAAGCAGCTTGAAGCTCGGAGCCACCGACTCGGATCACCGCAAAGGGCTTCACCAACCTTCCATTGAAGGTCAGATTAATAAAAGTCATTATTTACTTTCCATTGTTTTGCTTTATAAAAATGTTTAAATTTAGTTTTTAATTCTGTTATAGCTTTTAATCCATACATCATTGAACTGCTACTAAGGAATCCATTGTCCTTAGTAGCTGCTCATTCGCACAAGCTAGGTGTAAAACCCTAGCAACACCTAGCTCAACCAAACCTGACACCACCAGGACCTCCACCCATGGTGCTCCAAAACCCATTACCATTCCAAGGACTGGTAGCAACTGCATTTTCTCCCCAACCCAATCCCACCGCCCCGGTTGCACCTCCGATAGCAACAATAGGTGTTCACAACCTACTAGCCTTGACAACCAAAGAGGTCAATTTACAGACCAGATGAAATCAATACAGAACTAACACCAAACCCACTGACCCATCAGTTGCATCCACGTCCAAAACAACCAATACACCTCTTCATTTACCCCCTTTTCCCCCACGCCACCCCATACGGGAGGTTTCCAACAATGTCATGGCCAGAGTAACTGTAAGCGACAGCATCGTGGATGACTTTTCCCAAAAACCTATGACTATGTCCACTCTTGAGGTACTTAAAACTTTCCCAACATAGCGGAAATACTTACTAGCCTCCCTTGGTGTTGTAAACCCCTCTGACTCCAAGTTGATCACATTCGACACAGAGGACAAAGAACCATGGATGCCATAAACCATTGCCTTCCAAATATCGATATCCGTTTGGAATTTGGTCATGCACCAGTGCATCATCGATGAGGGGGAATCCACATGTGTCATGTCAACCTTAGTCTAGCAGAAGCTTGGGTCCCCATTTCTGTAACCATCCACTACTACTCTATGGGCTTATGATGGCCACCCCACTAAAGCCCCAGGTATCCTCCCACACATTCCCATCACATTAGCTGGAAAAAAATTATTGATTGATATAACGGTTTTCAATGCTCAGTTGGACTATAACCTTCTCCTTGGAAGAATTTATATGTACACCATGACAGCCTTAGCATCAAATGTTTTCTGTCTCATGATATTCCCTTATGACGGGAAAATCGTAATGGTTGACCAACTAACTTATCATGATCCAAAAGGGCTAACTGCACTAGCCAATGTTATCCCTAACAATCAATTTGGAAGGGCTAATTGCACCAGTCAATGTTATCCCCATGACCAATACCATGGTCAACAACATAAGCGCCTCCCCATTATTGAATGTGGGCCCTGGGTTATTTGCTGACACCCCCATGACGGATTCCTTCCCCTTGGTGTCACCACCTTCAACACCAAATGAGACTACGGATTTGTGCATGCTCTCATCTAGCATTGCTGCACCTAAACATGTTGGGGAACGGACCTTGAAGGTCCTAAATTTTGGCAACTCCGCGGTTTTGGTGCGAAGCTTGTAAGCAGAGTTGTGGTCCAAAATAGTCTTAGGGGTGTCGGGGTTGGGTCGAAGCCCCTCTTTTTGTAATTAACCCATGTTTTGAACTCATGGTTTTTAAGCCCATAGTTTAAGCCCATGGTATTGTAATAGTGCACTTGTATAAATAGGCACTTATGTAAAGGAGTTAGGGTTGTCGTTGTTATGATGATGATAATTTGATGCGAAGCTAAGGTCTATTTTAGGGTTTAAGGTTAAGTCCTATCTGTGTGCGTGGATGACCTCTATAGCTAAGTGCGTAGATCGGAGAAAGGCTCTGCAGCTAAGTGCATAGTTTTGGGATTATTGAGAAGACCTGTAGCTGAGTGTGCAGATCAAAACTGTTGTTTGTAAAGAGTTGAATAAAATGCAGTTCTGTGGATGTAGCCCCTACACTGGGGGTGAACCACATACATATTGTGTTGTGGTGGTTTCTTTTTGTTTGTGCTGCTTTGTTTTATGCATTTGATAAGTAGGTGAATGATAAGTAAAATATATTGTTAAGTATTAACTTCATTGTGAATTCCCAGTTAAGGGTTAAGCAAGTAACTATCTGTTTATCTAAACTATGAAGCTAATTAAGTGACTATCAAAGGTCTGTGTTGTATGATTAATATTTGTTAAAGGCTAAAGGTACAGTAATATCCCTCTTTTGCCTACAGAAACCTGATTCTGTGGCACCCCATAGCTGTTTCGGGTGAGACTGCAACCTGTTCGCAGGTTGTTGCCGAAAGGGCCAACACTGTGGGTCTTTTTGTTGGTTAAAATAATAGTATAAGAACCTGGGTCTGCCCTAAGCAACCAACAAATTGGTTCTGTTTCCGGTTGAACCAGTATCTGCTCAAGAGGGATCTATGTCGTACCTGGAGGGATATGTTTTGGAGGCCCTCAATAAAAGAAATCGGTGACTGGGTTGAGGACACCTATCTGAAATTTGTTGAACAAGAAAATAAAGATCCTCGTCGTAGCTCATATGACTTCTTGCAAAAGTATGTTTTTTCTGATATTTATGAAATTTTCTTTGGTAGTATCCACATAGAATTTCACCAGTGGTTATCCAGGTTGACACAAAGAAGGACAAACTTCCAAGAAGATCAGTCTCTTGCCTGGAGCCCAGAAAGAATTAACCTGTTGAAAAGAGTGAAAAATGCGGTATCTAGAGCTATTGACTTCTGGACAACATGAACCCTTGAAGCATTTGTGATGGAGTTTGCCATCGACACACATACTTCTTTCAGCAAAGTAGAAAGAGAGTTCTTCAAAGGACCAAGGGGTAAGTACTTGAACTCACTTAGTCTGAAAATTAAAATGCTCTTGGCTAAAAAATGCATATTGGTTATTGAATTAGATTGCTAGATTTGGTGCTACTAACCTATGTTTGAAAGTGAAAGTGACTTCGACGATAAAAGTGGTTTGCTTCGAAGGGGTAAAAGATATAAGAGAACTGTTGGATCCTTTAACCTAGGCCAGAATACCAATTATACCCATTTAAGCCCAGTAAAGTCTGAATCTGAAGAAACCCCTTTTGTTAGAAACCCTCCTATAACTCCGCAGTGAAGATCTATTATCCCTGAGAACCCGTTGCAGTCTAAAAGTAACCCTATCCTAGGTAAGCCTGTCGCAGGTCAGTCTACCTCAGTAAGTCCCCCCCCCCTGTTACCAGTTTTCCTCCTCCCCCTCCCCCCCTCCTCGATTCACTATGGCCCATGTAAATGATGATATCAAGCTCCCAGTCTTTAGAGGAACTAGATCAAAGGATCCAGAGTACTTTTGGTTCTTATGCCAAGCTGTTTGGACTGCTAAGAACATTATGGATCAGAATACAAGAACATGGCAGCTGGTCACATCTTTTAGAGACCAAACTTTAACTTGGTTTATGAAGTTTTCTAGTACTCAGAACTATGTCTTGGCCGATATTAAAAAAACAATGATTAAAGAATTTAAGAATCCTAAATCAGAGTCGCAGTCTATAATTGAACTAAAGGAAATTCAGCAGAAGCGAGGTGAATTAGTTTGGGACTTTGATCATAGGTTCAAGGTTCTTCTCGATCAAGTTAGCTTCACTATTGGACCAGAGAAACATAAAGAATGGTTCATTGCAGCACTATTGCCACATATCAGGACTCCACTCATGCAACAGAAGGTTGTTGATCAGCAATAAGCATTGGAAATTGCCATGAAGCTCAAAACAGCTCCTGTCGGAGATAATTCTGGAATAGCCCAAATACAAGCACAGTTAGCAAAAATGGATTTGGAGCTTCGCGACATGAAGAAAGGGAAATCTGCTCGCGAAGAGGTTTGGTGTACATGATGCAAGACAGAAGGTCATGACAGAGAACAGTGCCCTATAGTAAGAAATTATCTGAATATTGGTGCACCAAACCCGTTTAACCCTACTATCCTATATTGTGAGATTTGTAGAACAACTGGCCAGCATCGAACTGAAGATTGCTACCTGCTACAAAGATATGTCCAAGTTCCTAAGAATCCCTACTGCAAGTTCTGTAAGTCAGTTGGACACAACGAAGACGAATGTCGCAGCTTTGATCTCATGAGAGAGTGAACCTATGATACTTATAGGGTACAACCCGATGCACAAGGCAATGATGGATATGGTTACCAAGGTAGTACATCAAGTCGAGGTAATTTCAGAGTTCAAGTTCGTGGTGGTATTCCTGGAAGAGGTCGAGGCCAGGTTATTTGCTACAACTGTAATCAAGCAGGACATGTATCTAGAGACTGTTAGAACCCAACTACGACATGTCGATATTGCAGAGCAGTCGATCATGTGATTGAGCAATGTCCACAATTGATAGCCAAGATACAAGAAAGAAATGGAACTCCTACCCAAAATGTTCAGATGAGTGTTGTAGAGAAAAGATATGTCCCAGCCGTTAACGTTGTTACAAGGAGTGGAGCTACGACGCAAGTGCAGAATAAGGAGAAACAACCTGATGAGCCTTGGGTCCGCAATAACCCAGAGAAAATTCCTGTCTTCGATGTTGGAAGAGAAAAAGGAACATTTATGGAATCCAAAAAAGACTTTGTTGATTCAAGAATATCAATAGAAACTACACAATAGCATCAACAGCAGTTACAGTCTCAAGAAGCTTCGCCGGCTCAAGTAAGTACACTAACATCATTTTTACAGAGTTGTATAAAGTTATTAAGAAATCAGAATGCTTTGAATGAGTTACAAAAAGTTATTGCGTCTTGCAAACCTCAGCGAAGCTCTGATAGAGGAAAAAATGTTAATAGAGTTAGAAGGACTGGAAGAGAAATGAGGTTGCATGCTCAGATAGGAGATTATGACATGACTGATATTATTTTAGACCTAGGATCAGAAGTGAATGTCCTCACTAGGGAGACATGGGAACAAATGGGAAGACCTACGCTTGAATGGTCCCCTATACAGCTGAGATTAGCCAATCAGCAGAAGATTGTGCCCTTGGGAAGATTCCCTAGTGTACCAGTAGACATTGATGGAGTCAGTACCTTAGCAGATTTTAAAGTCATTGAAATAACTGATGATAGAAACCCCTATCCAGCATTGCTAGGAATTGAATGGGAAATAGAGAATGATGCAGTAATCAATCTGAAGAACACACAGATGAATTTTGAAGGTAAAGGCTTGAGAGTCATAGTTCCATTGGACCCTTCTCAAGGAGAAAGGTATACAGAGCCAGTCAGACATGAAGATCAGGATGTTTTAGATCATATTTACAACATCACAGCCAAAGAAGAAGACTATGTTAACCCTATTACTGAAGGCATAATGGATTGGCAGTGTGACAGTTCTTGCATGACTGATTCCGACGAAGGCCTAGAGAATTGGTAGAATAGACTTTATGAACTACATGGACACCGATGTGCAAGAATTACCAAGTCTATCAGATGGGTTGGCTAACAGACAAAGATCTTGCCTACTTTTGATGGCTTTATAGACCTAGAAGATTTTATTGCACAATTCTCAGAGAAAGTACCAGATTCACAGAAAATGGAGACTCTAGATTCAACATTCAAAGCCGTAGCTACCAGATCGTGGAATGGTCATAAAAAGCATATCCCTAGTTGGAAATCTTGTCAAAATTTTCTTCGCCTGAGATTCATGGATCAACCTCAGGAGGTGTGAAGAAGATTTAATGGTAAGACTAGCCCTCAGGAACATTTGAAACAGTGTTATGAAGCATGGAAGCATGTACCTTATGAAGAATGGGTACATAGGTTTGTACACACTCTGGAACCTATAGCAAAGAACTAGTATGCGGAGGTCGAGCTTCACCATGGTACTATAAGTTGGGATAACCTTGTTGATAGTTTTGTGCTTACATTTTCTATTAATAAGGATTTCCCTGTTTTGGACGCAGCTATTAGGTTGATCCATACTAAGGTGTTTGATGATAAAGAAATAGCCGAGTACCAACCTGATTGGAAGGAACAAGAAGCTAATGCAGTAGAATGTTATAACCTCGCCATTGATGAAGACGATGACCTGCACAACACTAATATTCCTAAGTCAGAAGGACACTGCGAAGAAATACTGTCGAGGGTCAAAGCTCGAAGCTCTATCGAAACTGGTGCCATGATGTGTTGAAGGTATGTACTCTGTCAAAGGTCCTTAATTGTGGTGCATCCAAAGTTACTGGCTGTGCTGAAGAGGAAAGGTGTGTCAAACCTTAAAATGCGACCGTTGAAAAAAATTAGACTTTGCGGCGCCGGTACGTTATTGCATTAACTGCCTGTAATGATGAGATTTTAAGGAATCTAGCACCATTTGGACAAGATATATAGCTTCTCTGTCATATTTGGTGTATTCAATGCACAGTTATGACATATTTGGTCGATGGATTCTATAAGAAGACACCCAGACCTACGAATGTCACATTATGCATTTTCTTGAGTTTTACAGTTCAGTCCATGTCATTTGATTGCGAAGTCCAAGAATCGTTGAGCGAATTCAAAGAGAGGGGTCTGCATAACTTTATGAGCACTCCACTTGCATCTACACCTCACGAAGAGGCTCCCATAGCATTGAGTCAACCAATGTAGACATTATCAACCAGGAAGAAGTTTAGGGCAGAAGTTCACTCCAAGCGGAACGAAGAAAGGAACCAACCATCAGGGAAGACACCAGAGGATCCCGTGATGAATCCTCCTGGAGAATTCGAAGACATTGGTGAGGATGAGAACGTTGCACCACAATGTCCACCATATCTTCCACCTGTGCGACCAAGAGTTCAGCCACTTTGGCGGATAGCCAAGTTCACGTTACACACCCTGTCGCTGCCACAGGGTGTGCACTTGGTAGGAACAATGATAGGAAAAATAGACCAGCTGAAGTACGCAGATCACGATACAAATGATCGTGGGAAATTTCCACAGTTCACACCAGCGAAATACCTACACTTTGTCTATTATCCGGAGACCGATATGACGCTACTGGAAGTGAAACAGTGGGCTGCTGGCTTGGAGCAAGCTGGCCTGTTAAAAATGCTGAATGTTCCCCACTTCGGTCATAGCACGCCGGTTACCATAGTGGTCAAGCAGCTATTGGCCTTGGTGCATGATGGGAACCTATGGATAGGAAGCCAAAGAATTCCTATTGATGGAGAACTGATCCATAAGATTACAGGCTTGTCGAAGGAAGGGCCTGATCCTAGCATTGAGTTCGTGGGAAAGCATGAAGACACGAAGCTAGCGCAGAGCATGAAGGAATGCTTTGGGCTAATGAAAGGAAAGCGAGGGTATCAAACCTCGACCATCCAGCACCAGAACATTCGCTTCGCCACAAAACTGCTAGCATGCAAGCTAATGTGGAAGTGTAGACCGAATGAAGTATCTGCCCCGATTGTCAGCATTGCTATGAACTATGCCGAAGGCTATAGTTACAATTGGGCATCTTACATTGCCAAGGAGTTCCTCGAAGATGTCCATGATGCACAGGAGAAAGGTAGACCCTTTCACTACTCATGGTTGTTAGTGCTTATTGCACTGGTAGGATGGAAAGAACCTATTGAGGCACAGTTTGTTGATGTTCCTCCACACATGCCTAGCGCAGCAAGATACGCATCTCTGTGGGTGTCACTGGATAAAACCTTCCAGCAGATGACGAACTACATGTTTGAATTCTATGCAATGAATATTTCCTATGAGATCCTGAAGACATCGTGGCTCAATAATGAGCTATTTTCTCAGTATGCGGGAGTGGCCAACTTCAGGGCTGACATGCATCATGTCTTCATCCAGGCCCGTGCATATAACAAGCACAAATGGTCAAAGTTTCCATACATGGTGAACAAGGAAGAAATCCTCATAGTATTCAAATAGTGGCCGACTGAGTGGATGAAGGACGCGGGAATAAGGCCGAGCATACCAGTTCCCCCAGTAACAGATGTGGGCGCAGGTCCTAGTCAGGCGTAGCAGAATGACCCACTTGAAGAAAGCGATGAACAAGATGATTCGAACTAGAGTGGAGATGACCAAGGTGGAGATGATGGAGGTGATGAAGAAGAGGAAGAATCGGTCAAGACAATCTCTGACCCCAATCGCCTAGATAAGTGCAAGTTGCCAGAGGCAGAGGAAGTGACTAAACCTCAGCCTAGAAAGAAAACAAAGGCGTCAAAGGGAAAGAACATCGTTGAAGAGCCCTCTTTGATGATGGAAGAGCTTGATCAGGATCTGACAAGGTCCATAGAAGCATTATCCAACAAGTGGTCAGAATTCGTAGCTACACATATTGATGCACTCTCAGGTGTAGTGCAGCGAATTATAGAACTCAAGGTGTTAGCAGAAAGATTAGTGACTGGCACTGCAGAAAGTAGTTCCCCAGCAAGCACGCAGCCAGATACTTGGCAATGGCCAGCCATAAATAATAGAGGGTAGGTCCCAAGTGTGGCCCTCATAATAACTGACGCAGCATCTCGCTCACAGATGACCATGACAATTGGGATAGATTACACCAAGTTGTCTATGCCGGAGCTGCATCTGTGCCAATTGGAAATCATGAAGGAGATCCAAGCATGAGACTGCTACTCACAAATGCAGTTAGAGAATGCCATGAAGTAGAGTGAGAGCATCGAAGTGCAGTTGGATGAAGCTGAACAGAAGAAGAGGGAAGCAGAAAGAAAGCAAGCTTCACTAGCACGAGCATTGGATGAGGCGTGTCGAAGTCTCCCTGACTTCAACATAGAGGCTGAAGAAGAACCAGAGCAGAGGCTCTCCAAGCTAAAAAACTATGCACAATAGTCTCTTATCCTGATAGAAAAGATTAAAGAAGGGCATGAGGCTTAGATTGTGGAGCTTCAACTTCGCATTACTCCTGAGAGTCCACCAGAGCTTAGGGAATAGCATCGCAGGGATATTCAGGACTCAGCAACGAAGATCTCAGATCTTGTGAGAAGTGCATCAAAGCTACTAGACAAAAGCATCGAGGCCTGGCTGAACTTGCAGGACCACCTAGAAGTAGAAAATCTACAAGAAGCTATCAAGCAGCGACAGACAGAGCTAGTGATCCGGGAGGATCTAAAAAGGCCATTTTTAAAAATAATCATATTGCAAAAAAAATAGTACCATGTCAAATATCTCATCAAGACGATTCCAACGGTGCAAATGGCGTGTCAAACGGATTCCATATGCAAAAGATATTGCGTTTTGAAGTTTGGCCCCAACAAGGAAAATTTTGGCTGAAGTGCCACGTGGCACTCCCTCAAGCTGCCACGTGGTAGTCAAAAAGTGCATTCTAATGACATGGCATGATAATGTGTCATGATTATGTGGCATGATGACATGGCATGATGACTAGCATGCATGCATTTGTGCTTGAAATGAGTTTTAGGACATTCATGCATTTACTCATGAGAAATTGTAAAATGATTAATATTTGAAGTGAGTGGAAAAATTACTCACATATTACTCATTTATTTTATTCCTGGAGTTGTTATGAAGTTAATGCATGGTTGTAACCAAAAATAAACATGCCATATTTGTAAAGAAGTTGTAACAAGTTGGTTTATGGTTGAAAAACCAACATGCTATTTAAAAAAGGGATTTTGTTATGTAATGGATTATTGTTGGATTTTGTAAATGTCATTATGGGGAAGTAACTAAATGTGAAAACCCATGGGCATGTGGGAATGAACCATATTTTTGGTTTATGTTCTTAAAATCCAAACCAATTTGTAACTAATCCCAATTTGGAGAATCACATGTATCATGCCACCAAGAGTATCTTCTCCTATTTAAGCACTTGTCATGTGCATTTGAAGGGAGCTCAAGTTTAGAGAGATGTAACCCATAGATGAAGCAAGCATTTGAGAGGCCCCATTGGGGGTCTCCATTGGAGAAGCTCACGGAGAGGCTCCAACCTTGTAGTTCCAGCTTAGAGAGAAAGCATGGCTCCATCATGTCCGAAGGTGATCTAGCATAGGAGACAAAGAAGCAGAGTCAGTTCGAGGAGGCAACATTTCAATTTACATTTGAAGGCGAGTAGTGATCATCTACACTCTCATCTTGAAGGACAAAGGTGAAGGGATTGGTTGGTAAGAGTGTGACTTTGGTTTTATTGATGCACTTGTCATGCAAACATATTGTTGTCTATTGAGACTATCCTGCAGAAGATCGTGTGGTGTAACTTGAGGTTCGTGGCTCATAGAGTCAGTTGAAAGAGTGTGATTTACAACATTATGCAAGTCTTTGATCTGCTCGAGGTTCGTGGCTCGTAGAGTCAGTTGAAAGAATGCGATTTGCAACATTATGCAAGTATTTGATCCGCTCGAGGTTCGTGGCTCGTAGAGTCAGTTGAAAGAGTGTGATTGGCTACATTGGGAAAATATCTTCATGTCCAAGTTTGGAAACTTCTCGACACAAAGAAGGCAGGTATTTGCTTGCTTGGTTTCTGCAGTCTTCGATTGAGCCCTATAGCTTGTGCACTTATGTGACCCATCAGAGGCAGTTATGGTGCGGCAGTAGAGATGAACAGATGATGAAGACTCTGTAGGTGAATCTGTTGTGATGTATCTTATGCATTTGTGCATCTTTGCAATGGATTGGTCACTCTATTTTGGAGTAGGCCCAGAGACGTAGCCAGGAGATCTGGTGAACTCCGTAGTCAAATCATGTCCCTAATGTGCTTGAATGATTTTTCATTTTCATGTGGATGATTCTATGTTACACACTTATATTATGCTCATGTTCACTTGCACTAACGTCAGAAGAATGATCCTATTGGTCCCGATAGTTTCGAGCGGGTTTGATGACTTTCCGGGCTCGCCCCCGGGATCAGATCAGCTAGATACGGTCAAAGTGGAAATCAAGACCTTTCCTCCTATGCAGAAGATGCTTAAGGTGAAGCAGAGCAATGAGATCCAGCAAGAAATTGAGTCTTATAGAAGGAAAGAAGCGTTGTTGGTGAACTCTCTCTAGCCTCTCATTAACGAGGCCTTGGAGCCGAGCACCGCTGCGGACAATCAGCTCAAAGTTTTGAAGGAGTATGATGCATTCGCATAGGAAAAGTCCAGCGAAGCAACGTCAGCAAAATTGCAGGAGATCATAGAGAAGGAGAAAGCAGCCAAATATATCATGTGTAGACTCAACAAGTAGTTCACTATCTTCACCAATAAGATCCTCACACCAGAAAAGCAGTAGAGTGCCCCAGGATGGGACACTGGTGAGTCTTAGGGGCCTGTTGGGGCGCGAATCTTGAAGGTCCTTAATTTTGGCAACTCCGTGGTTTTGGTGCGAAGCTTGTAAGCGGAGTTGCAGTTCAAAATAGTCTTAGGGGTGTCGGGGTTGGGTCAAAGCCCCTCTTTTTGGAATTAACCCATGGTTTGAACTCATGGTTTTTAAACCCATGGTATTGTAATAGTGCACTTGTATAAATAGGCACTTATGTAAAGGAGTTAGGGTTTTCGTTGTTATGATGATGATAATTTGATGCAAATATAAGGCTTGTTTTAGGGTTTAAGTTTAATTCCCAACTGTGTGCGTGGATGACCTCTACAGTTGAGTGTGCAGAGGGTTTTGTAAGAAAGGATCTGTAGCTGAGTGCGCAGATCAGATAAAGGCTCTGCAGCTAAGTGCGCAATTTTGGGATTATTGAGAAGACCTGCAGCTAAGTGCATAGGGATCTGCAGCTGAGTGCGTAGGGATCCACAGCTGAGTGCACAGATCAAAACTATTGTTTGTAAAGAGTTGAATAAAACACAATTATGTGGACGTAGCCCCTATACTGGGGGTGAACCACATACATCTTGTGTTCTGGTGGTTTCTTTTTTTTTGTGCTGCTTTGTTTTATGCATTTGATAAGCAGTTGAATGATAAGCAAGATATATTATTAAGTATTAACTTTGCTGTGAATTCCCAGTTAAGGGTTAAGCAAGTAACTATCTGTTTATCTAAACTGCGAAGCTAATTAAGTGACTGTCGAAGCTATATGGTGTATGATTAATATTTGTTAAATCCTAAAGGTACAGTAATATCCCTCTTTTGCCTACATAAATTTGATTTTGCAGCACCCCATAGCTGTTTCGGGTGAGACTGCAATGTGTTCGCAGGTTGTTGCTGAAAGGGTCAACATTGTGGGTCTTTTTGTTGGTTAAAATAATAGTATAAGAACCTGGGTCTGCCCTAAGCAACCAACAAAACCTCAACCACAGCTGCAGCCCCAACAGTAGCTGCAACATCATCTATAGTCGCAGCATTATGCACAGCAACAAACATAACCCCATCCCCACATGCAACCATCAGGGAGCTATTTGGGATCCTCCCTAGTCCACACAAATCCCTTCCTCTTTCCCCCACCTGGTGTCATGATTAATCCAGTAATGGTTACCTTAAACTTACCCAATTTCACATTGGGGATTCTCATGTGGTACGTCGATCCACCGGCCCAACCTATGATGCCCCAGGTAGTCTTAACCCCCATACAACCCATTGCAATCGAATCTCATCTTCCACCAGACCCTCAAAAACCAACCACTGCACCCGCACCCACACTACCCAACCCAAAAAGGGTTAGGGAAAAAAATGTGAAAGCTACCACTAAACCTCGACAGATCCCTCCTTGCGCCGTCTGTGAAGAACAGGTCCATGCAACTCAAAACTTCCCTAAGATACCAATAATCCACGTGCATTTGGATGCCATGGATACAATGAAAAACATCGTCATGGTTGAAATCCCAAGCTGGCTAAGAGTGAGAAACAAGTCATTGAGAACAAACCATGCTTGCACCCTTTGCGGCTTGTATGGACACTATTCTCACCACTACCAGGACTTGTCCGAGTTTTGAATGGCCCTATCCAACCTTCAACAACATGCCCTTGAATGTGAGATCACTCTAATCGAAGAAGTCCATCCCCCACCTCCTTCTTCAGACACCATGTCCATTTACATGATGTCCAGTTCCACAAACCCTCTTATCTCCCTGATCACGAATAGTCCATCAAATATTCCCAACCATTTCTTTTGCAATGACGAGGAGATACTTGAAGCCTTAACCACACCGAAATACCCTTGGGACGACATGCACCACCACTCATTCTTCCTGCCCAAAGAACTTGTGTCACAATCTGACCAGTTTTCTGTTGAAACAAAGGATTTCATTCATGGGAAAGTTGATTGGTTCAAAAATCCCATTTCGGTACCAGATGCTTCGAAGAAGGGAACATGGCCAATATTTCACCAATCATTAAAATCAACATCTCAACCAAACCTAAGGTGGTTGAGGAAATAATGTTGGGCACATCCTCCTCGGAAGAAGAAGTCACTGTTGGGGCATGCACCCTAATGGTCCTTAAGGTGGATAGCTCCGCGGGTTTTGGGAGTTTGTAAGTGGAGCTACGACTCAAATTAGTCTTAGGGGTGTCGGGGCAGAGTCAAAAACCTTATGTTGTAATAAACACATGGTTTAAATCCAGGGTTTAGGGTTCGAGGTGCCCATGGTTTAAGTCCATGGTTTTGTAACAGTGCGCTGTTTAAATAGGCACTCTTATAAGTAAGTAAGGTTAGGCTTTTTGTATAAAAGGAATTGATGTGAAGCTAAGGATAATTTTGTAAGAAAAGGTTAAGTCCCAGCTGTGTGCGTGGATGACGTCTGCAGCTGTGTGCACAGAGGGTTTTGGGTGATAAGGAAATATGTAGTTGTGTGCACGGCTTTGAGGAGTGAAGGGATTTGCAACTGAGTGCGCAGATCAGAACTGTGGTTTTTGTAGAAAGATTGAATAAAACACAGTTCTGTGGATGTAACCCCTACACTGGGGGTGAACCATGTTATATCTTGTGTCGTGGTTCTGTGTGTTGTTTATGTTGTGTTCTTTCATGAATTTATATCTATATATCTGATAAGAAGAGATCACTGCGAGACAATAACTTCGCTGTGAATTCCCAGTAAAGGGTTGCACAAGGCACTGTTTGTTTATCTAACTACGAAGCTAAATAAGTGAATGCTAAGATCTGTGATTTATATTTATAATCTGTTAAAAGTTAAAGGTACAGTAATATCCCTCTTTGCTTGCAGAAATTTGGTTTTGTGGCACCCCTTAGCAGTTTCGGGTGAGACTGCAACCTGTTCGCAGGTTGTTGCCAAAAGGGCCAACTCTGTGGGTCTTTTGTTGGTGCGAAGTTAAAGGTATAAAACTTGGGTTTGCCCTATTGCCCAACAAATTGGTTCCGTTTCCGGTTGAAATCAGTATCTGCTCAAGAGGGGTTTACATCGTACCTCGAGGGCTATGTTCTGGAGGCCCTCTGTGAAGGAAATCAGTGATTGGATTGATGATACTTATCTAAAATTTGCTGAGCACGAGAACAAAGATCCGCATCGTAGTGCAAACAAATTTTTACAAAGGTATGTTTTTTGTGACATTTATGAAATTTTCTTTGGTAGTATCCACATAGAGTTGCACCAGTGGTTATCCAGGTTAGCAGAGCGAAGGATGAACTTCCAAGCACATCAGTTTCCTGATTGGACCCCTGCGAGAATTAATATACTAAAAAGGGTGAACAACAAGATCTCCCGCGCTATTCATTTCTGGACAACGTGAACCCTTGAAGCATTTGTGACGGAGTTCGCCATCGACACGAGTACCTCCTTTAGTGAAGCCGAGCGGCAGTTTTCCAAGGCCCAAGGGGTAAGATTTTGAATTCATTTAGTTTGCGAATCAAAATGCTATTGGATGAAAAAGGTATATTGCTAATTGAATCAGACTGTTAGATTTAGTATTACTAACCTATGTTTTCAAGCGACAATACCTTCGACGAGCAAAGTGGTTTGCTGCGAAGTGGAAAAAGGTACAAGAGAGATTTTGGATCCTATTTTGAGGGTTAGCATACTAGGTATTCCCCTATAAGTCCCGCCGATTCAGAACCCAAAGAAACCCCTTCTGTTGGAAACCCTCTGGTAACCCCGCAGCAAACACCTATTATCCCTGAGAACCTGTCGCAGTCTGAAAGTCACCCTAGCCTGAGTATTCCTGTCACAGGTCAGTCTACCTGAGTAAGTTCCCCCCTGCCTACTTCTAGTCCCCCTCCATCCCCTCCTAGATCCACTATGGCCCACATGCATGATGACATTAAGCTACCTGTTTTCAAAGGAATTGGATCCGAGGATCCAGAGCAGTTCTGGTTTTTATGTGAAGTAGTGTGGACTGCTAAGTCCATTACGGATCAAGGTACAAAAAGAGCGCAGCTGGTTACTTCCTTCAGAGACCGTGCTCTGACCTGGTTCATGAAGTTCTCCAGCACTCAGAACCATGCATTGGCTGACATAAAATTAGCAATGATAAAGGAATTTAAGAAGCCAAAATCCGAGTCGTAGTGTATTACTGAATTGAAAGAGATTCAGCAGAGGCGTGGAGAATCAATATGGGACTTTGATCAAAGATTCAAAGTTCTGCTAGACCAAGTCAGATTCCCCATTGGACCTGCACAACACAAGGAATGGTTTATTGCAGCGTTGTTACTGCATATCAGAACTCCACTCATGCAACAGAAGGTTGCTGACCAGCAGGAGGCTCGGGAAATCATGATGAAGCTTGAAACCGCCCCTGTCGAAGATAACTCTGGTATCACTCAAATCCAATCACAGTTGGCAATGATGGCTCTGGAGCTCCATGATATGAATAAAGGAAAAACTGGTCCCGAAGAGGTCTGGTGCACACAATGTCGGACAGAGGGTCACGACAAGGAACAGTGTCCTATGGTAAGAAATTACCTGAATACTGGTGCGCCAAACCTGTTCAACCCTACTATTCTATATTGTGAGATCTGTTGGACCACTGGCCAGCATCGACCTGAGAATTGTTATCTACTACAGAGGTATGTGCAAGTCCCCAAGAACCCTTACTGCAAATTTTGTAAGTCCGTAGGCCATAATGAAGATGAGTGTCGCAGTTATGACCTCATGAGGGAACGCACCTACGATACCTATCGGGTACAAAATGAGGGACAGAGTAATGATGGCTATGGCTACCACGGTGGTGCATCAGGTAGAGGTGATTTTGGAGGCTGTGGTTGTGGTGGCATGGCTGGCAAAGGTCGTGGTCAGGTGGTGTGTTATAAATGCAACTAGGCTGGACATCTAGCTCGCGACTGTCGAAACCTGACTACGACATGTCGGTATTGCCGAGCAGTAGATCATGTGATCGAGCAGTGCCCACAGCTGATAGCTAAGATATAGGAAAGAAATAGTGGCCCCACTTAGAATCTTCAGATGATTTCCATTGAGCAAAGACCTGCCCCAGCAATTAATGTTGTTACCCGAAGTGGAGCTACGACACAGATACATCCTGCTGAGAAACAACCTGATGAAGCTTGGGTTCATAAGGCTCCTGTGAAAATCCCTGACTTTGATATTGAAAGAGAAAAGGAGACATTCATGGATGCCAAGAAATATTTTGTGGATTCTAGCACAGCAGTAGCACTTGCGCAGCCACATCAGCAACAGTCGCAAGCTTCGACGAATAAAGTAAGTACACTGTCCTCCTTTTTACAAAGTTGTCTAAAACTTTTAAGAAATCAGAATGCTCTAAGTGAGTTGTAGAAAGCTATTGCTTCCTACGAACCTCAGCAAGGTTCTGGTAAGGCAAAAGCTGTTCATAAATTCAGAAGAATTGGTAGGGAAATGAGGTTGCATGCTCAGATAGGAGAGTATGAGATGACTGATGTGATCTTGGACTTAGGGTCAGAAGTCAATGTCCTAACCAAGCAAACCTAGGAACAAATGGGCAAAACTACCCTTTATTGGTCCCCTATCTAGTTGAGATTAGCCAATCAGTAGAAGATTGTGCCCCTAGGACGATTCCCTAATGTTCCCCTAGATATTGATGGCATACGTACTGTAGCATAATTCGAAGTTATTGAGATCATTGATGACAGCAATCCCTATCTAGCCTTGTTAGGTATTGAGTGGGCAATTGAAAATGCTGCAGTTATTAACCTTAAGAAGAGACAGATGACTTTTGAAGGGCAGGATTTGAGAGTCATAGTCCCATTGGATCCTTCCCAAGGATAAAGGTACATAGAACCCCTCCGAGATGAATATCAGGACGTGTTGGACCATATCTACAATATTACAGCAAGGGAAGAAGATTATGTTGATCCTAATGTCGAAGGTATTATGGATTGGCAGTGTGACAGCTCCTATATGATGAAATCAGATGATGGTTTAGAGAACTGGAAGAACTGGTTGTATGAGCTCCATGGACACAGATGCGAAAGAATTACCAAGTCTCTTAGATGGATTACAAGAGTCCTACCTGTTTTTGATGGTTCGACAGACCTAGAAGAGCTTAGTACGACATTCTAAGAACCGATACCGGATTCCCAGACATGGGAGACATCCCAGGAGATGGAGGTCGAGCCTTGGCATGCTAATAGGTCTAGTGATAGAGAAATTACCAAGTACCAACCTGTGGGATTGAAGTTCACCCCTTGGTCGCGGAATTTGTTAGGATATGCCAAAGGTCAATATGGTGTCGATGGTCCTTATTATGATGCAGCTGCAGAGCTAAAGGCGCTGCAGCCCAAAAGCTGACCATTGGAACAATGCCATTTTGGTGGCGCCAGTACTTTACTCGCCTTAATTGCTTGTCCTAATGGTATCCGTTGAAATCCAGCACCGTGGCAACATGACCTCTGTCAGATTTGGCACCTTCAATGTACATTTATGGTAGATATGGCCGATGGATTGTATATGAAGACATCCAGGTACCCAAAAATTGCATTCCACATTTCCTTTAGTTTCACAATTGAACCCATGTCAGCTGATCGTGAACTCCAGGACCTATTGAGAGAATTTGAACAGATAGGTCTGCAACACATATTCGCCCCCCAAACTGAACCTGCAGCCCGTGAAGAGACTCTACTAGCACCGACTTCACCAATGCAGACACGATCTTCCAGGAAACAGTTTAAACCTGAAGTTCGTTCTAAGCGAAACGAAGACAGACATAAGGAATCAGGGAAAATATTGGAGGATCCTGGAATGGATCCACCTGGTTCAATAGAGATCCCAATTGAAGGAGAGGAGAAAATTGCACTGCAACGGCCACCGTATCTTTAGCCTATTCGACCAGGAGTTAAGACACCTCGACGGAATGCTAAGTTCACTATATGCACTCCTTTGCTACCCCCAGGTGTGCAGCTGGTTGGAACAATGACATGGAAAATAGACCGACTTAAGTATGCTGACCATGACACAAGTGACCGTGGGAAGTTTCCACAATTTGCACCTGCTGAATAATTACATTTCATTAAATGTCAAGAAATTGGGGCGACCTTATTGGAAGTAAAATAGTGGGCTCCTCGATTGGATCTAGCTGGTTTTTTGAAAATGATCGATGTTCCCCACTTTGGTCGCAGTACACAAGTCATCATCGTGGTTAAGCAGCTACTGGCGTTAGTACATGACGGCTACCTATGGATCACTGACAATAAAACCCTTATTAATGGAAAGCTCATTCATAGGATTACCGGCTTACCAGTGGCAGGGCCTGATCCAGGGACAAAATTTCCCTCAAAGCACGCAGATACAAAGCTCGCACAAAGCATGAAGGAGCGCTTTGGCTTGATGAAGGGGAAACATGGGTATCACACTTCCACGATTCAAGAGTAGAATATTCACTTCGCAGCTGAGCTCTTGGCATGAAAAATTATGCGGAAATGCAGACCAACTAAAGTGCCTACCCCGGTCATCCGAATTGCTATCAACTGTGCCGAAGGCTATAGCTACAACTGGGCAGCGTATGTTGTGAAGGAATTTCTTGAAGATGCTCGTGACGTGCAGGAAAAAGGTAGGCCCTTCCACTACTCATGGTTTATTATCCTCATCGCACTGGTAGGATGGAAAGAACCTATGGAAGCACAGTTTGCTGCTATACCAGCGCACATGCCTGGCACAACCAGGTATGCATCGTTGTGGGTTTCACAGGATAAAACCCACCAATAGATGATAAACTTTGTATTTGCCTTTTATATGCTTAGTATCTCATATGAGATCATAAAAACCCCATAGCTCAGTAATGAGTTATTCTCTTAGTATGATGGAGTGGTCAATTTCAGGGCTGATATGCACCATATTTTTATCCAGGCTTGTGCAGATAAGAAGCATCAATGGTTTAATTTTCCATATGTAGTGACTAAAGATGATATCCTTGCGATAGTACATCAGTGGCCAGCATAATGGTTAAAAGATGCAGGGACAAAACCTAAGATTCTTGTCCCTCCTGTCATCGATATGCGCACAGGCCCTAGTCACATGCAGTAGAAAGAACCCCCTGCAGACAGTGATGAACAAACTGAGTCACAGCAGACTGCCAGCAAGCAGGGAGGAGATGGTGGAAATGAAGATGAAGAAGAAGAAGAAGAAGAATCAGTTAAAACTACCTTAGACACTAATAGGCAGCATAAGTGCAAGACACTGGATGCAGAGGAAGTAGACAAACCGCCACCGCAAAAGAAAGCAAAGGAATCAAAGGATAAGAATATCGACGAAGCGCCCAGTGTGACAAGTGCAGAGCTTGATGAGGCTTTGTCAAATTCCACCAAAGTTCTCACTAAAAAATGGTCAAAGTTTACAGCTGTGCATTTGGATGCCATCACCAGTGTAGCCAAGCACATCTTGGAGCTTAAGGACTTGCAGCAAAATCAGTAACTGGCACTACAACCAGCAGTACCCCAGTGAGTGCATAGCCAGACCTAAGGCAATGGTCGGCCAAAGATAACAAAGGGAAAATTTCGAGTGCAGCTCTTATATTAATAGATGCAGCCTCTCGCTCAGTGATGAGTATGAAAGTTGGCATAGACTACACTAAGCTCCTTATGACAGAGCTACATCTCTGTCAGTCAGCCATTATTAAATAAATTCAGGCACGAGACCAATATTCACAAAAATAGTTAGAAGTGGCCATAAGTCAGCAGCAGGGTTTCGCAGCGCAGCTAGAGGCAGTAGAGCAGAGAAAGAGGGACGCCGAAAGAAAGCGGATTACACTAGTCCGAGTCTTGGATGAGGCATGTTGAAGTCTTCCTGACTTCGACGTGCAGCTGGTGGATGAGCTAGAACAAAGATTAGTCAGGCTAAAAGACTACGCACAACAGTCTCGCAGTAAAATTGAGAAACTCAAAGCAGCACATGAGGCTCAGATCGTGGAGCTTCAACTGCGCATCCCTCCGAAAACTCCACCTGATGTTAAAGAACAGCGCCGCGCAGATATTCAAGCATCCGCAGCAAAAATTTTAGATATTGTGGGTAGTGTAGCAAAGTTGCTTGGAGATAGTGTCGAGGCCTGGACCACCCTGCAAGAACATCCAGATATAGGACAGTTGCAGGAAACCATCAAGCAATGACAGGCTGAGTTGGATACCATAAAAGTGGAAATTAAGACTCTGCCACCGATGGAGAAAATGCTCAAAGTAAAGCACAGCAAGGAACTTCAGCAGGAAATTGAGTCATGCAGGGTGAAAGTAACAGAGTTGGAAAACTCTATGCAACCACTTGTCATTGAGGCTTTGGAATTAAGTACTGAGGTGGATAGCCAGTTCAAAATTATGAAGGAATATGATGCATTCGCACAGGAAAAGGCCGGCGAAGCATCATCCACCGTACTGCAGGAGTTGGTGGAAAGGGAGAAAGCAGCTGACGACATCATGCACAGTCTCAATACTCAGTTCACCGTCCTCACAAAGAAGCTTTGTCCCCCAGGAAACCATCAGAGTGCCCTGGGACGGGACACTGGTGAGTCTTAGGGGCCTGTTGGGGCGTGCACCCTAATGGTCCTTAAGGTGGATAGCTTCGTGGGTTTTGGGAGTTTGTAAGCGGAGCTATGGCTCAAATTAGTCTTAGGAGTGTTGGGGCAGAGTCAAAAACCTTATGTTGTAATAAACCCATGGTTTAAATCCAGGGTTTAGGGTTCGAGGTGCCCATGGTTTAAGTCCATGGTTTTGTAATAGTGTGCTGTTTAAATAGGCACTCTTGTAAGTAAGTAAAGTTAGGCTTTTGTGTAAAAGGAATTGATGCAAAGCTAAGGATAATTTTGTAAGAAAAGCTTAAGTCCCAGCTGTGTGCGTGGACGACCTCTGCAGCTGTGTGTGTAGAGGGTTTTGGGTGATAAGGAAATCTGCAGCTGTGTGCATAGAGGCCTGCAGCTGTGTGTGTGGCTTTGAGGACTGAAGGGATCTGCAACTGAGTGCGCAGATCAGAACTATGGTTTTTGTAGAAATATTGAATAAAACACAGTTCTATGGATGTAACCCCTACACTGGGGGTGAACCACGTTATATCTTGTGTCGTGGTTCTGTGTGTTGTTTATGTTGTGTTCTTTCATGCATTTATATCTATATATCTAATAAGTAGAGATCACTGCTAGACAATAACTTCACTGTGAATTCCCAGTAAAGGGTTGCGCAAGGCACTGTCTGTTTATCTAACTACAAAGCTAAATAAGTGAATTCTAAGCTCTGTGATTTATATTTATAATCTGTTAAAAGTTAAAGGTATAGTAATATCCCTCTTTGCTTGCAGAAATTTGGTTTTGCGGCACCCCATAGCAGTTTCAGGTGAGACTGCAACCTGTTCGTAGGTTATTACCGAAAGGGCCAACTCTATGGGTCTTTTGTTGGTGCAAATTTAAAGGTATAAAACCCAGGTCTACCCTATTTCCCAACAGTCACTTCCTACAAAGCGCTCTTCCAATAATTCCGTGACATCTTCGCCCGGCCCTACACTGAAATTCCTGGTCTAGATCCATCCATTGTGGAAGACCACATCGACACATGACCTGATGTGGCCCCTGTGCACCAAAAAAATGACACATCCATCCCTCCAAAGTCACCACGATCAAAGATGAAGTAGAGAATTTGTGCATGGGCGACTTCATTTACCCCATTGCTTACACCACCTGGGTTTCAAATATTGTTCTCGTGAATAAAAAATAGGGTACCATCCACATTTTCATAGACTTCCACAATATGAATTGGGTGTGTCCCAAAGACAACTTCCCAACACCCTTCATCGATCAGATCATTGATGCGTAAGTTGGGCATGACATCTTTGCCATATATAACGAAATTTTTATCCGGAAAGAATATCGTTACAAGATTGCATTCACAACCTCGTGGGGCACATTTGCATATCGAGTAATTCCCTTTTTTCTAAAGAGCCCTGGAGCCACTTTCCAGTGTGCTATGATATATTGTTTCATGACCTCATCCACATCATGTTGGTCTATCTTGACAACCTCATTGCTCGGTCACAAAAGCAAGCACAATACATGGACAACTTGTGGCAAGCCTTCCTGTGATGTCGCAAGTACAAAATCCATTTGAACCCTTTCAAGTATGTTTTCTATGTCCCAACAAGCTGTCTCCTAGGGTTCATCATGTCACACAAAGGAATGACCGATGATCCCCTCGAAGTCCAAACCACTTTCCCTCTAACATCACCTCTTTAAGTTATGTGCAGTTCAACTTGTAACATAGTCTTTTCCTTTTTTGTTTTACACATTTTTTAAAGTGACTCTTATATATTGTTTCCTTCATTGCTCCAAATGGATCATACCTCATGCCAATACATTGGTTTTGTTGATGGATCAAGTAGATGGTATCCAAACCTCTTAGCCGCCGCCCTCCAGATGGGCATCCGCCATCTCGACTTCTTCTTAGACTCCCAGCTGCTTGTCTTTTAATTTAACAACTATTACTAGGTACGTGATCCCTGCCTCTTTAGAAAATTCCTTCTTACTAAATAGATTGTTAGAACATTTGAATCCATCACATTCACACATGTTCCTATAATCCTCAATAGTGTAGAAGATCAAATGGCTAATGATATTCTAAATTGGCACATTCATCATCGCACATAGGAAACATACAAAAAACAACATCATGCATCATCATATATAAACATGCATACACATGTAAAAATACATCACATAGGAATTTCCTTCACATCATCATAAAAAGACTCACATATAAAACCATAAAAAATGAATCCATGTGCGTAATATATATATATATATTGCATGTCCAAAATATGTCCAATACAAAATGAGAAGCTACATATGCTTTCTCAGCTAAATATACATCGCGATACAAAAAATCCTAAGTGCACCAATGCTCTAGGAGCAACCGCACTAGCTTCTAGTTTGACCCAGACTCATCCTCATCGTCTGGATTGGTGTCATCATCTTCCTTAGAGGACTCATCATCTCTTGCAGGAAGATCCCCTCACACTGCTTGACAAACATAATCACAGGACATGACCATCCTCCTCATCAGAGAGGTCCACTCCAAAGGCACACTGTGAATGGCGGCAATAAGATCATTGTCTAAGCGTTGCCAGCCTACATCAAATATCCCCTCAGCAAGCTGCTCCAAGTGTAGGAAAATAGCATCCGCTTCTCGTCGTTGCCTACAAGGGTTCCCTGCAGGGACCTCTACCTCTACAATTGTGACCACCTGCCTCAGATACCCAGGTGGTAGGCGAGGACCAATATCTGCATACGCAAAAAAATATGCCATCAGTCTATGCATATAATTATACAACTAGCAACCAACTAAACTACTCTATGTATAAAGATGAACACAAAAACATCACACATACATACCATATAGTCCCCATGCCTGGCCTAGAGGTCGGGTCATCTTAGGGTCCCCATGATAGTCCATACCCTCATACGAGTACTCCTCAATAACCACTAGGAGCTGCCACCACTTCCCTAGCAGCTCCTTTGTAAAGAAGCGGCCCACTTTGCCAACAACCTCTCACACCCACCAGTTTTAGAATTTTGTCCTCTTATCTTTTAATGAGACCATCGTCTCATGTTTAACAAGTAATTTTTGGGGCCACTTCCAGAGAGTTAGCTCGGTTTATGTACCACATTTTGATATAAGTGTCTCTAAAACTATACTTGCATCACACCTGCCTAGCACAATTCATGTGGGATTTTGGACCATCTCACAGAAGGCACATCATTTTATTATTTCAGCATATAACTGTCACATCTGCCTACCTCAACTTAAGCAGAGTTCTGAACCACCTCCAAGAAGGCACATCATTCTGTATACATTTGGCATATAACTGTCTTCGGACTTGCACTCACATCATATGTAGTCCATTCCTTCGACCAAAACTCATGCAAGACACTCCTGGCCTATGTCCGAGAGCCACCTCGGTTTGCATGCCTTTTCCGCACCAAATCACATTCCTCTGGCGCACTCTACGCCGTGCATATACAAGTATTTTCAAGAGCCACCTGCTCCATCCATACTGCATGGATGACCTTTCGACCATTGTCCATTGTTCCTACATGGGGGCACCATCAGTTCCCCCTTGATCGGTTGACCATACCAGAGTTTCCGTTAATCTCTTTTCTGTTTCCTAAAAGAATGAAAAGATTGTCGAGCACAACTGCTTCCTTTCTCTCTCGTTAAAGTATAATAAAGTGCATCTACATCGTCTTTTTTATATCCTTTTGTGGACTATGTAGACTACCATCTGAAAGGACCACCTTGGCACATTCAAGCCAAGACCGTTCCCCTCTTCATCCTTTTATGCTTTCTCGGGAATAGGGGTCAAACTCTATGAAAAGGCTCACAATGGGTTGTCATTAAGCTCTTTTCCAGCCTTCTCATCAAGAAAATATTGTTGAGCAAACTTGGTTTCATTCATGCTTGTAGAAGTATTTTAATGACCGTCTAGTCAGTATAGGTTTAACCTTTTTTGGGTTGATTGGACTACCAATGATAAAGAAGTCTCCCATCTCCCAAAAGATGGGCGAGCTCTCCTATGTACACTTTAAACATTTTTTTGGCACAAGAGAATATCAATGAAAAAGAGTCCCCATTGGAGTCTTCTTCATGCTTTGAAATTCTCTAAAATTGAAAGCACCATTGAGCATTTACTTTATTGGGCTCACTAAAAATCCACGAGATCGTACCACAATGGTGTCTTTAAACACCACCCCATATATAACATCTTGGAAGCATTCCCACACTGGGTTTCCTTTGTTCAGAGTACTCTGCGATGTGTCTTCCTTGGATCCCTTCAATACCATAAGTGTCTACCTCCCCCAAGTATTTCCCATCTGCAATTACATTCTTGGTATTACAGCTATGATCCCTTTCCCATGAGTTAGTTTCATTTCATGCCTGGTTCACCCTGTCATGATACTCTGAACAAAGGAAGATTGAGTCCCCCTTGATTCCCTGCCCCTGTTCCTCCTCCTCACCCTCCCCACCATTCAGCGGGTTAGTCCTCAGATTGTCTCACATCTTTCGGTTATCTCCCTCACTCTTCTAATCAAGGAAACACCATTTCCTTGGCCAGTTGCAGGTATCCCTCTGTTGACAACACACATATTCTAGATGATAGACCTAGAGGTCCCTGTATCATGGTTTCATTAACCTCATTGATGAGTTCCTTGGACCACTTGAGAGAAGTCCTTAGTGCCTCTCGGGATGGTTGTGTCTCATGTGCTGGACTACAGCTACATCATCGCACCGTTGAGATTCGTTCAGGGTATTGATCTGTGCACTATTTGGTTGAAGACCCCGAATGTCACTTGAATCTAGCACATTGATGAGTCTATTGAGGGACCCAAACAAGTTTATGTCCCTTATGATTTCCTGGTTGTGTTGTAGACAGTGTTCAGAAGCTCCAACAGTGCTTCTATATAGATTTATGATTGATGCAGCATATTTGTACCACAGAGACTCTGACTCTCCATTAGTAAACTATGTACCATTCTAGATCCAGTAGGCCACCAATCATGAATATATAGCATTCAATGCGAATTCCATGGGTCCAATGTAGCATTTCTTCATATCAGTATTGTATTCAGCCTCCCATTGAGGCAACCACTATTGTAACAACAATTGTACATGATCAGCTCTTGCATTATAGAGCTTAGATCACATTATTCTTTTGACATCGTTATGAGTATGGGGATTCCCAACTCATCCATATACATGTCACACATTATTTGTATCTCACCCATTGATGGGAACCATATTAATACAAAAACCAAAATCCAGCATGCCCCATCCTAGGAAGCACCACCTCTCCCCAAAAAATCCTATGATGTCCATTGGCCATACGATGAGCTCCTACCCTCACACATCAAGGGGCAATATTTTAACCCAAAAAATCCCTCAATCATCTCTATATGACCTACACCACCCAAAGACATCTATTTCACTACCCTCATTTGACCCCCGCACCCTTGTAAAGGCTGAAAAACAATAAAAGGGCTTAAAAACCCCTAAAAAGAGCTCTCATAGGGGCTAAAACCACCAAAAGGGGGCTAAAACCCCTTAAAGGGGATAAAACCCCTCAAAGGGGCTAAAACCCCTCAAAGGAGCTTAAAATACCCAAAGGATCTAAGAATTAGGTGAAAGGGGCTTAAATCCCAAAAAAGGGGCTAAATCCTTGACCAAGGGCTCAAAACCCCTAAATCTCTAGAAAAAACTATAAATAGAGGGGTGGGGGTCACTCTCAAAAGACTCATTCTCTCCCTATCATTATGCTTCCATGTGAGTTCCTTGAGACCCACATCTCTCAAGCCATTCACCCCTCTCTCCCATTTGCTCCATTAACTTCATAAGCCAAAACCCCATTCCATAGAGAGGTGCTTCCAAAGTTAGGGAATGGTGGCCCGTTTCCACAAAGGCTGAAGGTATAACCATGTTTCTTTTGTTGTTAGTTTAGTTTTATAACTCATGTTTATTTGCAGGTTTATTTACTCATAGTTTGTTGCAGGTTATTCTATGATTTATTGCACCCATCTCTCATTTTTCTAACAAGTTTCCTGCAAGGTTTCATGGCTCAGAGCTAACATTTCTTTGCAGGGTTTTCTTTCACCCACAGGAACCCTACCCTTCCGTCCTATAGAGGGAAGGTAGTTGTTCCTACTTGTAGCTAGGGAGAAATCCCTACTATATGGATGATACAGGGTACTCTTCTTATGTTGTATATAAAGCTCCTCTGTCAATGCAATGATTGTGTGATTGATGAAGTGACTCCCTTGGTCGCTCATCAATATCCTCGAGAACCCAAACTGATTCACAATGTTTTCAAACAGGAACCTCGATGCTATTGTAGTGGTGCAATCTACAACAGGTTCGGCCTCCACCCATCTTGTCAAATAGTTTGTCGATTTAATTATGTACCACACACCGGTTCTCTTCCCAGGTGTGTTAATTGGTCCGACAAATTCCACAACCCATTTATCAAATGCCTGCAATGTCACATAAGGTACCAATGGCATCTCATCCCTCCTTGATGGTTTTCCAGTTCTTTGACAGACATCAAAAGTCCGTGCATAATATGTTGCATCATTATTGAGAGTCGGCCACCAAAGCCCTGCGTGGAGTACCTTCCTGGTAGTAGTGTGACCTCCATAGTGTCCACCATCAACTCCTGAATGTGGCTCTTCCAATATCTTCCCTTTTTCATGTGGTAGGAAACATCATCTTAAGATCTCACCGGGTCCTAGTTTATAGAGTTGTCCAACAAACAACTGGAAATATGTATCCTTAACGACCAACTACTTCTTCTGACTTGTAGTAAGCTCCTTAGGTGTTGTTCCCATTTCCAAAAACTAAATTATTTGCTTGTAATACTCATCAACCATATCAACTCTAAATAGTTTCACATCTAGTAGCCCATATTCAATGTTCATTGGTTTGTCACCTCTCAATTTGCGATAAATGATATGGGCCCACATTCAAGTGACCCGACTTCACAATTATTTCAAAATCAAACTCCTAAAAGAGAAGTAGCCAATGACACATCTCCCCCACTAACAAAGGATTATTAACCAGGTATTTCAAACTAGAATGGTCTGTGAACATCTTGAAATTACCTCTCAATAGGTAATGTGGAAACTTTTGTAGTGCATATACCATCGCCAAACCTTCCGTCTCCGTTGTAGTATAATTTTTCTTTACAGACGAGAGCTTCTGACTAGAGAAAGAAATCGAGTGATCAAGATCTCTGATCCAACCAGTAGCTGACATGTTTTCCTTCGACAGTTCCGCCACAACATGTTCATTCAACAGGTTCACCTCGACAGGTCTGCCTCAACATACAACATACCAACATGTTCTACGACGGTTGAAATTCAGAACCATTATAACTTCTTTTTTAACTGAACATAATGGGTAGTCACCCAAGCATCTTAGCATCCTATACAAGCATGTACATTAATGTAATATACATATTTACGATTAATAGAAATATGATTCCTCCATCTTTCATGGAGCATAAGTAGTAAATTGGTTTGAATTCTTGCATATTCTCTCTGTGTATATTTCTTGTCAACCTAGTGTGTTTTCTGCTTTGCTGGTTCTTCTTATATGCTTCCATATATTGATGTATATGTAAATTCAAAATGTATTCGCTTGTATTCTTATGTATTGTAACCCAATGTTTGTTATGGGATGTATTTGTAATGTACTTGAGTTATGTCATGCCCCGATTTTCCTATCGGGAGGTTCTATAATGTACACAAGTCATGTCAAGTTATTGAGGGTAACCCTCCTATTGATCAAGGGTTAAAGTCCACACAGTTTCAGGGCACTAGGGTTATTAGAATCTCCTAGAGAAGTCGGCCCTAGTAGGGTTTATTCATGTCAATAATTAGTATAAATAGAGAGCTAGCCTCTCTATTTAGTACACACTCACTCACATTCAGTTGTAGCGCATAGCCGAGGAAGAAGAACACACTGGGGCTAGGACGAAAGAGGTTACTGCTGTCGAAAGATCATCTTACAATTTTGGGTTTTTACTTTTGGTGCTGATTCTATCTCTGAGGAAGTTGTGGGGTTTTCTCCATTTATGGTTTCCCTGAGGAAAAACACTATGTTCATTGTCTCTTTTGTTTGATTGTTGTACTTGTTATTCTCTCAGTTAAAGATCCTAACATAATGCTAGCTTGAATGATAAAATCTAACATGGTATCAGAGCTAACCTAAGAAGAAGACATTGTGCAGCTGCAGGAACTAGGGAATCCTACTTTTTGGATCTCTCTCCACAGATTTTTAGAAAAATAAGGTTGGAATAACTCTCCTCCCTATGGAGCATCTTTCTGTCGAAGCAAAATCCAATTCTGAGGTTTTTTAGTTTTTGACCCGACACTACCGCTGGAAATTAGGGCTTTGTGACAGAAGTGGAATTTTTCAGTGAGCCCAGGCCTGGATTGATCTCTTCCTCAAAATCAAAGTTAGGGATCAAGATCAAAGCATTTGGTTGGACAAAACTCTGGAAAAGCAAAACCCTAATATGCTCTTGAACCAGCACTGCAAAATTTCAGCTCCAAATCCAGATCTGACATCTTGAACTAGTAAGATCTAAATATTTTGTATTTCCATTTGAGGTTCTCAATTAAGATGTCTCATCATACCAAGCTTGATGAAAATATTGAGGGAGCTGATAACTTCCGAGCCTGGAAGTATAGGATCTCCCTGGTCTTGGACGAAAATGAGTTGGACTCCTATATCAATGAGGAGGTTCCAGTTCCAAAGGGACATGAGGCTAAGGCCTTACACAAGAAGAAGTTGGTTATGGAAAAGGGGATCATTTTTTATTCAATCAAGGATCACCTCATACCACAGGTGTCCTCTCTAAAGACACCTAAATCTATGTTTGATGCCCTAACCAATTTGTTTGAAGGGAAGAACATAAACTAGAAGATGACTCTGACAAACCATCTGAAGAATGTAAATATCTAGAATGCTGAGACCATCTAGTCTTACTTTACAAGGGTCTCTCAGATCAAGGAAGAGCTAGAAGCAGTAGATGAAGAAGTGGAGAATGTAGAGGTTGTGATGACCACCTTGAATGGTCTCCCTAGATCATTAGACTCCTTTATTCAAGGGATATGTGCCAGAAAGAAGTTAGTCAAGTTCAACAGACTATGGGAAGAAGCTCAGATAGAAACTCAAGAAGAAAAGATGGGAAGTTCAGATCAAGCCCTCACAGTTCATTACAAGAAAAGAAAAAGAAGTTATCATCACTCCAGAGGTAAGCATTTCTATATAACTAACCCTAGAAAATATTTTTCTAGAAGCAGATGTTATACACGTGATGAAGTAGGATGCTTTGCAAATGATTGTCCTAAAAGAAAAATAATAAAAAGGGAAACAAGAGAAGACATCATGCTCATGCTAAAGAGGATGATGAACCATCCAAGAAGAGAACCAGATATGAAAGTGAAGACTCTTCAAGTGATTAAGAATATGTCTTGATTTCTTCTCTCACGGGAAACATCACACATGGAAGCAATGATTGGCTTATAGACAGTGGAGCTTCCAAACATATGGCAGGATTCAAAGAGTCCTTTGTCAAAGTTTTAGAACATGAATCACCTCACAAGGTGAAAATTGGACATGAATACCAATATCCAATAAAATGTAGTGGGGAATCCTCCTATAAGCTAGACTCTAGAAAGTCTATGAAGATGCAAGATGTATTGTTTGTACCAGGACTCAAGGAGAACCTTATCTCCATATCTACATTAGATGCAAAAGGCATGAGGGTTGCATTTATAGATGGCCAAGTTATCATGTGGCCAAAGGGAAAGACTATTAATGATGCAGTAGTGATTGGGGAACAAGAAGGAGGTCTATACAAATTCAAGGGCCATCCAGAACAAGCCTTAGTCCATGACATAGTAGAGAAAAATGAACTTTGGCATAGAAGGCTTGCACATGTCCATTACAGAGCACTACCACTTGCAAGCAAAGTTGTTGAAGGTCTTCCAGAAATTCATGCAAAACATGATGGGGTCTACAAAGGATGTGTGAAAGGAAATAATATAAAGAATACATTTCAAAGTAACGAGAGCAAAGCAAAAGGAATCTTGGAAATCATACACTTCGATGCATGTGGTCCAATGTCATCAAGCTCACTAAGAGGGTATGTATACTATGTTTCTTTTACTGATGACTTTTCTAGGAAGACATGGATTTACTTCATGAATAACAAAGATGAATTATTCAGCAAGTTCAAGGAATTCAAAGCCTTGATCGAGAATCACACAGAAAAGAAGATCAAGACCTTTTGATCAGATAATGGTGGAGAATTCACATCAAATGAATTCAAAGAGTTATGCAAAGACTCAGGGATTAAGAGGGAGTTGTCCATTCCTTATAATCCACAACAAAATGGGATTATAGTTCGGAAGAACAAAACTATCATGGAAGCTACAAGAGCTATGCTTCATGATCAAGATATTCCTATGCATCTATGGGTAGAAGCTGCCAGAACAGCAGTGTATGTACAGAACCGTACTCCACATAGAGTACTCAAGAACAAGACACTTGAAGAAGTATTTTCTGGAAAGAAACCAGAAGTTAGCCATCTCAGAATATTCAGTTTTCCAATGTACATACACATTCCAAAAGAGAAGAGGACTAAATTAGATCCTTCAAGAAAGAGGGGTATATTTGTGGGATACTCTGAAAGATCGAAGGCTTAGAAAATATACTTCCTAGGATTCAAGAAGATCGACATCAACAGGGATGTGACATTTGATGAAGACTTAGCTTACAACAAATCCAAAAAGAGACTTGCTGAAGAACTTGTAGAAGCAGAAGCACCTAGAATTCATGATACAACCATCAATGAAGAAGATCAAGAATTTGAAGAACCTCAAGAACCTGTAGATCCACCTCCATAGAAGAATTCTCATAAGAGGAAACATGCTTGGGTATGAGAAGCTATCAAAGGTGTAGAAAGATATGGGGCTCTAGAAGAGAATGACAGAGAAAGAAAGAGGACTAGATCCTGTTCCAGGTATGTAGCATTACTATGTGATTTCATCAATAAAGAACCTTCCAATTATGAAGAAGAAGCAAAATAAAAAGAATGGAAGGATGCAATGATCTAAGAATATCAATAAATAATGAAGAATGATGTTTGGGATGTTGTCCCAAGACCAGAAGGGATGTCGATTGTAACTTCCAAATGGATCTAGAAGATCAAGCATGCTGCAGATGGTATCATAGAGAAATATAAAGCAAGATTTGTTGCTCATGGTTTCTCCCAGAAAGAAGGAATAGATTATGAAGAAACCTTTGCACCTGTAGCTAGATACAGTTCCATTAGATTAGTACTTACTTTGTCTACCGTAATGAAATGGAAGATATAGCAAATGGATGTCAAGACTGCTTTCTTGAATGGTGTAGTAGAAGAGGAAGTGTATGTGGAGCAGCCACTCGGTTTTGAGACACATGACAGGGAGTCTGATGTATGTAGATTGAAGAAAGCCCTGTATGGTTTGAAATAGGTACCTAAGACATGGTACGGTAGAATTGACAGCTTTCTATCCAGTTTGGGCTTTACCAAGAGTAAAGCGGATTCCAACCTTTACTACAAGGTTGAAGATGGAAACATAGTGATGCTCCTACTGTATGTAGATGATCTATTTGTAACAGGTATGGATGGTTTCATTGCTGATATGAAGAGAAATCTTGCTACTGAGTTTGAAATGAAGGACTTGGGTATGATGCATTATTTTCTAGGCATGGAGGTGTGGCAGAGTGTAGATGGGATTTCCCTAGGACAAGGGAAATATATGGTAGAGATACTGAAGAGATTCGGGATGATGGATTGCAAGGCCATGACCACACCCATGGAATCGAACCTGAAGCTATTGAGTGATGCTTCATCAGAAGCGGTTGATGCCACGATGTATTGTTAGATGATTGGGTCCTTGATGTACCTGATGAACACAAGACTAGATATTTTCTTTTCTGTGAACACCTTGAGCCAGTTCTTAACAGATTCGAGACATGTTCACTTGATTGCTACAAAGCATATTCTGAGGTACCTGAGGGGTACAGTTGATTATGGGCTCGATTATGATATGAATCAAAATATTTACCTAGAGGGTTATGTTGATTCAGATTGGGCAGGTATTTCCATCGATAGGAAGAGCAATTCAAGATGTTGTTTCAGTATGGGATTAGGTGTGGTATCTTGGTTTAGTAGGAAGCAATCCTGTGTGGAACTGAGTATAGCTGAAGTAGAGTATGTCGCAGCTTGTTCAGCTAGTTGTGAGGCAGTATGGCTAAGGAATCTACTGTCTGATTTATTTGATCTCCAGATGTATGCTACTTGTATACATTGTGACAACTAGAGTTGTGTGAAGTTGTCATAGAACCTAGTGTTCCATGAAAAGTCGAAGCATATCGAGATCCAGTATCACTATATCAAGGATATGGTGCGGAGGGGAGTAGTGAAGCTCCAGTATGTTACGACGGAAAAACAGATAGCTGATGTGTTGATGAAGCCATTGGCCAAAGTGAAGTTTGATTACTTCAGGGAGAAGCTTGGTGTTCTCCAGATCGAGGTTCCTTCCAAGGGGAAGTGATGAGTCTGTAAGCTATTCTGATGAGTAGGTCAGATATAAGGGCTGAGCCATTCTATTATGGTGAGAGGATTTGTTCCTTCCATGTTAGATATGAGTATTGATCCATTCTGATATGACTATAGGATTGGTTCCTACATGATTAGATATAAGGGCTATTGCCATTCTTGGAATGGAGGTTCTTGGTTAGTTACATAGAATACTGGTCTAGGACTGAGGGCCATTCTGATATGATTGTGAGATATGTTCTCACATGATCAGATATGAGTGCATGGACATTCTGATGTGATTGAGGGATGTGTTCCCACTTTATCAAATATAAGGGATGTTTCCATTATATCATGGTGAGAGAATTTCTTCCTTCCATGTCAGATGTGAGTGTCGGCCATTTTGATGTGACTGTAGTATTAGTTCATACATGATCATATGTAAGGTCTACCGCCTTTCTGATGAGTCAAGGTTAGATGTGAGTGTCGGCCATTCTGATGTGACTGTAGGATTGGTTCCTACATGATCAGATGTAAGGGCTACCTCTATTCTGTCATGGTGATAGGATTGTTTCCTTCCATGTCAGATGTGAGTGCCATCCATTCTGACTTAGGGTCAGATGTAAGGGCTACCTCCTTTTTGACGAGTCAAGGTCATATGTGAGTGCCAACCATTCTAACTTAGGGTCAGATATAAGGGCTACTACCATTCTCTTAAAGGAGGCACCTGGTCAGTTACCAGGAACCCTCAGTCTAGGACTGAGTTCCTTTTTTATGATTCAAGGTCAGATGTAAGTGTTGTTCCTTTCTGACAAGTCAAGGTCAGATGTGAGTGCTAGCCATTCTGACTTAGGGTTAGATATAAGGGCTACCAAAGACCTACAAGGAGGTATGCCTACAACCAACATGAAAAAGGGTTGGCTCTGTAGAACTTCCTGTGATGAGAAGAATCATGAGATAGCACGTATGATGATGACCCAGTGATGATCCAAATCAAGTGATGATTCAGATCCAGTGATGATGACCTCGTGATGATCCAGATCCAGTGATGATCCATATCTAATGATGATGATCTAGATCAAGTGATGATCCAGATATACTTGATCCAGATCGAGTGATGATCCAGATCTAGTGATGATGATCCAGATCGAGTGATGATCTAGATCCAGATGAAGATGAATTGAAGATGAATATGAATTGAAGATGAAGATGATGAGAACTTGATGATGACCCATATGATACAGGGAAGAAGACTTGTGCTGAAAAATTGTGTAGAGAGAATACATTCCTAGTTAAGAGGGAGTGTTGATGTATATATAAGTTCAAAATGTATTCACTTGTATTTATTATGTATTTTAACTGGATGTTTATTCTGGGATGTATTTGTAATGTACTTGAGTTATGTCATGCCCCAATGTTCCTATTGAGAGGTTCTATAATGTAAACAAGTCATGTCAAGTTATTGTGGGTAATCATCCTATGGATCAAGGGTTAAATTCCCCGCAGTTTTGGGGCACTAGGGTTATTAGACTCTCCTAGAGAAGTCAGCCCTAGTAGGGTTTAGTCATGTTGGGAATTAGTATAAATAGAGAGCTATCCTCTATTTAGTACAGACTCACTCACAGTGAGTTGTAGCGCATAGCTGAGGAAGAAGAAGACACTAGGGCTAGGAAGAAAGAGGTTACTACTATCAAGATATCATCTTACTGTTTTTGGGTTTTACTTTTGGTGCTGATTCTATCTCTGAGGAAGTTGTGGGGTTTTATCCACATATGGTTTCCCTAAGGAAAAACACTGTGTTCATTGTCTCTTTTGTTTGATTGATGTACTTGTTATTCTCTTAGTTAAAGATCCTAACATAATGCTAGCTTTAATGATAAAATATAACACCACCATAATAGTACTCGACGCATTCAGTGGACTGCTGCCCCTAGCGTGCACCTGGGTACGACTTAGATCATTGGTATCAAAGCAAGATCTTGTTCAGAGCTTAAGTTACATAAGGAATTCCATCGAATCTATTTAAGTTATTCTTGTTCAAACACGGTTACAAACTCAACAACATAAGAAGAGGCTTCCTTCGACTTCATAAAAGATGGCTGAAGAATCAGACAATAGACATGCAACTCAGGAGATAGAAATACTCATAGAAAAATCACTAGCTCGCTAGAGAACTAAAATTTTCACCCATTTCAACGAGATTCTCATGAGAGTCACTTTGAACTCTAGGGAATCCTCGACATGACCTCAATCCAATAAAATCAGCCCTTTCAAAGTGAAAATGAATCTGGACATACCAAACCTTGAAGGAAAGATTGACGTAGAATCCGTCGACAATTGGGTACAAAAACTAGAATATTACCATGCAATGAATCAATTTTCCAAAGCGGAAAACATCACCATTTCATCCTTAAAGATGACAAACTCTATACACTACTGGTGGGAGAATATATCGACAAATATGGAAAAAGAAGAGGACCCCATAGACACATGCATAAAATTTGTCAAATATGTATGAAAGGAATTCTACTTTCCAAAGTACCTTGAACAATAGTATAAGTGGCAGCACCTAAGGCAACGGAAATACCAGTCCATACAGAGTTACACCAATGAGTTATATCGACCCATGGCTAGACTTAGAATCTAAGAATAAGAGAAATTGCTTGTCCTGAAGTATGTCAGCAGTTTATCCTCGTACATTTAGCAAGAGATGTATTTCCTGACTATCAGTACACTTGTGGATGCATTTCATTACATCGTTAAGATTGAATCTAAACAGAAAGGAAAAGCATGTTTTGCAAACAAAAAAATAGGTCAAACATCCAACAAGAAGTCACCAGTCGAATCCGACAAGTTCAAGAACCCTTCTCAATAGACTCCACCAAATCCCAGTATTGAAAAGAAGAACTTTCAGAAAGACAAGACGGATCACAACAAAAAAACACCTACCAAGATATGTTGTGATCATCACAGTTCAACATGGCATGATACATTATAATGAAAATCTCGAAAGACATTTTTGGCAAAATTGTCGACATCTGACTTATTCAATAGAATCCTCATAGAATCTGATTGAGATGCATCAACCTTGTTGGATTCGTCCTCGACCATCGTCGATGAGGAGGAACAAGAGTTCCTGTTACATACATGGATATGGGTTCAGAAAAATACATTACATTTGATTGTGGATAATGGTATCCATAAGAAATTTGTTTCTGAATATCTTGTGAAGAAATTAGGTCTTGTCACCACTCCACATCCTCATCCTTACAATATCGATTGGATAAAGGATGGGAAGGAACTAAGGATCAAATGACAATGAAAACTCACCTACTTAATTAATCCTTTTGAAGATGAATTACTCTGTGACATGGCACCGCTTTTCGTAGTTAACGCCCTATTCGGTAAACCCTACCTATGGGATCGACATGGTACATATCAGTTACATCCTCAGAAGGTGACTATCAAAATATAGAATCAATGGTATGGCATATTAGAGAGACAACCCACATCAATGGTTTCTATGATATCTTCCAAACAAACAAATAATCTTATCAGTCATGCACAAAAGTTTTCATTAATCATGATAAATCCTACACATTCCAGGAAGGCTACCACAACGAGTCAACTCACCAACCAACGCAGCTCCCAACAACAATAGATCGATAACATTCTTTAAGAATACTAGAACATATTTCAAGAATCTAATGGATTACTTCTACATTTTCAGGTAAAAAACTCCATTGAACTTGTTCCTGGTTATTCATTACCTAACAAATCTTTTTAGAGAAGATCTATTCTCGAAAATGAAGAGATTCACTGACAAATCCAGGATTTGATCGACAAGGGTCATATCCACCCCAGCTCCTCTCCTTGTGGAAGTCTAGTCATCTTATCTCCAAAGAAAGATGAGACTTGGCTCGTGTGCATCAACTATCAGGATCTCAACAAAGTTTTAGTGAAGAATAGGTACCCTCTTCCACATATTAATGAACTCATCGACAATCTGAAAGGTGCTAAGTTCTTTATGAAACTTAACCTCAAGTTAGGATACCACTAGATTCCAATCAATTCCACCGATGTATAGAAAATGAATTTCAAGGCCAAGGAAGGATTGTTTGAATGGTTAGTCATGCCTTTTGGCTTAACCAATGCAACTGCAACCTTCATGAGATATATGGATGACCTTCTATGACATTTCATTGGTAAATGTGTCTCTCAAAGATATCTTGATTTTCAGTCGATCATGGGACAAACATGTCAAACAGATTTAAAGAGTCTTCGACACTCTCCAGCAACATCGACTATATCTGAATGTTCGCAGGAGATTTTGGGATAAGATAGTTGAGCAGCATCATGAATGTTGTGCAAGGTCAAAGACACCACACAAGGTGGAAAATGGTGCGCAAATCAGAGTTAGAATACTTTATTTATTTTGGTCATTTTGGACCGCATTTTGTGGATATTGGTCATTATTTTGTATATTTTGTTAAGAGTTATGTTGGAAGTTAGTTAAGTGGACCATGAATGTAAAGGAAAAATCCTGTAAGTAAATGTAGAATTGCAAGTGTTAATCATCTTTCAGATCTAGAAAAACTTGCCTTTCTCTGGGTCTTTTGAGACAGAGTTCATTTTTGAACTTATTGATCTATGTATGCGACTTGAGGAACTGTTTTGGGAACTTATGTTTTGTTGTAGAAGTCAATATCACATGACGAAAGTTGAGAAGAATCATTATGTCCTTATATGTTTTCCTATTGTACTGTCTTTTGTGACTCAACTATGGATGCAATGTGTATCTGCGGCATGGATCTGTAAATGATGCGATGTTCCTTGTTTTGAATGACATTATTTTGTTAGATAATTTTTGCGCATCAATGTTATGATAATGCGATATGTTAAATTATGAGATGACTCTGTTAAAAAAAATCTAAATGACTAGATCTGTTGAATAATTATGCGCTAAACTATGAAAGAGACCCATGGTGCTCCTTCATTCTACGGAAACTTGGTTCCGTCATCTCTCCCTTGAACATATCGAGAGAGCATTCATCTTCTCTACATGTGTTGCTGGATAGGATAAAAACTATCTCGAACGGTGCTTAGGGAAATCACAGTGCTTTGGGTGTTGACAGAGAGGGAACCCCTGTCGACTAGGTTTTTGTGAACAAATGGTTCTCTTTCCAGGACCTTAGTGCGATGAGGAGGGAGGACATGTTGTGGCATTCGACAAAACTGGAAATCCAAGATTGGATCCACCAAAATATGTGAGAGTTTGCTGAGAAAGAAAATCAGAACCCTGGACTGACGATGGATAAGTGGCTGGCATGGTATAAGCACAACAGTACACATTAGTACTTTTTCTCTAAATTTTCGATCAAATTGTATGAGTGGTTGGAGAGATTTACCTATCGTAAGACAAATTTTCAAGGAGGTGAACCATAGTCCTAGACCCTGGAATTGATCCAGGAGTTGCAGGAGGTAGAGAAAAAAACACCACCTATTGAATTCTGGATTTACAGTATATTGGAATGTTATATCACTAAAGTCACAGTTGATACCAATAAATCCTACAACAAAGAAAAAATGGAGTTTTTCAACAGACCATGAGACAGGTTCCTATTGTCTTTGCAATTGTCAATTAAGATGCTTCTCTACGAAAAAGGAATACTAAATATGCACTTTGAGCAAAATAAATCTGGTGTGTGAAGGTTGTGGATACAACGAAGACATGGGGGTGAATGGAATGATAATGGGTAGATGGGTGTAAGTTATGACGAGAATATGAGGCAAGCTGAGGAAGGGAGTGGTATTACGAGAGGAAGAGCAAGATTTCGACAAGAGAAGAGGAAAAGGATAGGGGAAATTCATACTACGATCAAAACAAAAGACCCAAAAGGAAGAACAAATGGGACAAAGTGACCCTATAGCGATGATGAGGATGACCATGATACGCCCAGGATAGAGGCAAGATCGAACTCCAACAAAAATATACCCACACCTCTATGCACTACGCCACACTCACGGAGGATAGCAAGTTTGACACCATCGTGTATGACATGTCAACAATAGTCAAATAGTAGTGGATCAGTGACAGTGGGAAGGAGGCCCAGGATGGTGGATGACGACGCGAAGTTACCTCTTTTCCATGGGAACAAGACAGAGGACCCAGAGCAATATTGGTTCTTTTGTGAAGCTGTGTGGACTGTTAAAAAAACTACGGATGATGATGTTAAGAAAGGTCAATTGGAGATGAATATTTGAGGTCACGCACTAGATTGGTACATGAAATTAATACAAGTTCCTAAGGGGACTCCAGAGAATACGTTGGATGAAGTCAAAAAAGGATTAATTGAAGAGTTAAAAAAACTAAAATTTGAAGTGCAATATATTACAAAACTTAAGGAGATTAAGCAGTATCCAAATGAAACTGTTTCGTATTTCGATCAAAGGTTTAAAACACTACTGGAAAGACTAATCCTTGAGAGGAGAGACATTTAGCATAAGGAATAGTTCATCGAGGCATTACAATCTCATATCATATTACCACTGAGGAAGCAGAAGATTGAGACATAGAGCGAGGATCTGGAGATTACGATGAAATTAGAAGCTTCACTCATTGGTGAGAAGACGGATAGTATGAACCATATTCAGATACAACTGGAGAAGCTGACCCTCCAGTTGCAAGATATTAAGAAATTCCAAGAACATCGTGAAGAGGTATGGTGTACTGGATGTCACGCAGATGGACATACCAAGGATAATTGTTCGGATTTCCGAAACTACCTATTGTCACGAGCACTGAACCCATTAAGTTTTGACGGTATGCCATGCTGCCGCATTCATATTATGTATATATTCAGAAGATGGTTATGAATCCAATGAAATTATCCTGCACATTCTGTTGGTATAGTGGGCATGCGGACAAGAATTTTTTTGCGTATGAAATACTCCAAGAAATAACATATCACTCATACTATGTGAAGGGAGAAGACCATCATATGGTAAAGCAACCCCAGGCACATCCATAGGTGGTACATCCACCACCTGAACTATAGTTCATACCAAAACCCAAACCACAGATGTAGTTTGTACCTGTTGGGGCCTGGAAATTCGCAGGCAACAATAGCAAGGGATTCTCCCTAGTCAATGTTCCCAACTAGCCCGTGACTGTTTGGTGTAGGGAATCCGTCTGGTTTGCGGTCTGGCTACCTATTATGGAGAGAAATTCCTATGGCTTAGGGTACCACAACGGACAGCTTTGGCTCCAGAAATCAATCTTTCCCAATATGCAATAGAAATAAAATGTCTAACACTAAAGGATCAGACCTCGTACCTTATTTTGGATGGTTGAAGTAGATCCCCATTGAGCTTTCCAATATTCAGCTTGAATTGATATAATACTTCCTCAACAACAAGTAAACAATACAAGCATACTATATATCATGGTGTTAGATCTATTCTAGCATATATAATCAATAATGTAAAAGCATTTGACATATTCCAATGGATAAAATATTTAATCAAATACACATCATTGGACAAGAAAAGATATTTCCATTAATATAAATCAAATATTACAAGATAGATACAACCTATGATGGCACGTCTGTGAATCAGAGAAACTGAATCCCCCACTTGGACCTCCACCACCTCAATCCTCCATCTCATGATAGCAAGCTTACTAGCAAAAGGCAAGCTTAGGAAGAAAACAACAGTGCTCCAAGGGACAAAGGGATGCAGACTCAAGTACAAATTCTGGCAACAATGGACTATAGTTTCTTTGCTCTCAATCTCTCTATATTCCTTCAATGTACCAAGGGGTTCCTTATATAGCTTCACAAGGGATAATGAAGGGTCGAATCCGAGCAATCTCAAGACATATGGAAGGCCAGGAGTCGAATGAGTCAGATCCATGTCAAGGAAAACTCCAAAAGGATTTGGATTATGCACACATCCCGATGTACACTGTTATAGGGGTCAAACCCGCATATGTACGTGGTTATCGGGTAAAAATCCGCGTATATAATTTTTCATATAGTTTTTGGGATGATCAAGGAAACATCAAAGGATAAAAGATGGTCCATGGGGTCTAAAGAGTCTGCAGTGGGACAGGGGAAGGCCATACAAAGTGTGATTCACCTAGAGTGGTGAAATCAGCTATAACAGATGCCCCCTAATGTGTGAGGTCAGAGGGGTCATATGATGTCCGATGAAGGATCCCAAATGGAAGACCAGCCACCCAATCAGCATAGTACAATAATACAAATCTGCACATAAATGCAAGTACATATAGCAGTCCCGAATACATAAGACTACAATGGCCATGAATAGGCATAATACATGATATCACATATGTGGTCATCGCCACGTACAATAGGCATATATCAGAATCTCCATGATGAATATATACAAAGGATCATGGTCTCCAAAATGGATGAAGATATACAATAGATCAATATCTCCATAGTGGCTGGAAATATCTATCATATACTGGTATCAAGTCACGAGAGCTGAAATCTCATGAACACTAGCACGATCAAGGAGGTAGCATATAAGAGCTACCATCAATCTGGAAAGTCTTCTACACAAACCGCTACGAGTACATGTCCTACTATGCGAATAGAGGTGTCGAGGTTGAACATAGTATTCCATCGTCTGATTACTGGTCATTGATGTATACCGTTAATAGACGTGAGATTACCCACCGATAATGAAAATGGGAATCAAGGTACTAGAGTGCAAACTAACAAGTGTGAATAGATGTGTTGAGGTTGAACACTTGAGAGAATCCATCGATCAGGGGACATTGATGTATTCCCAAGAAACTGTCGATGGCGAGAGAACCTGCCACTGATGACTGAAAGTCTCAAGGCACTCAAAAGGACTCTATATTCCAATCCCAGAATAAATGATCTGAAGTCGATGGGATGAAATCCGCTAGAAGGAGGGCATTAAGGCATCCCCCATCATCCAACACAAGGTACTCAGTAAAGCTGTCTAATGTGGAAGGACTCGATCATAAGGTGCACGAACCAGTAACTCTACCGAGAATGGCCGACATGCAAAGTCAATATAACTGATGAATGGCTGACACAGGTTTCAACTTCCTTCGAGCAAGAGAATAACAGCGTATGGTGACTGAATGAAGGCAGCATAGACTCGATATACAAACTGGGACATCTCTGTGACACAGGAGGCATCAACAGAGGCTCTATAGGGATTGGAAGCTTAACCATTCGATGGAGATAAACTCAGATAAACGAGTACAAATCCTAAATTCAAACTATAGCCCAACTAATGGATGTGATATACAATGCTCTGTTCGAAGGTGACACTACTTGACAGTTGCCAAAGATAACATCTTTCCTTGTCCAGCTTTTTGGTCTTTTTATTTTTTTTGGAATTTTTTAGTTATTTGAAAATCTTGAAAAAAGAATAAACTAGTTTTATAGTTACAAACTAGGAGGAGAGGAGTGTCATCAGGGAAAACAAACTAGTTCCAAGCAGTGGAACATACCTATGCTCAATGCAAGGATACATGTGTAGGATAGAAAACTCGCAGGAAAATCCCCTCCCGGTACAAAGGGAAATCAAGCTGCAAAGGATATACAGAATGTCTCTCCATGGCTAGACATGAGACAAGCTCGGGCTATATGGCTGAAACGCAATGTTAGGGGAACCGACATAAAGCTCAATAAGGTAGGAAAATCTCATGGTAATGCATTCATGAGTTGACATAGGGGTAGTCCAGAGGGAAACAGGCTAGCATAAGATCAAGAGGAGTATGAGGCTCTTGCGAAATGTCATGGCAGTACTATACAACGGACTCCCACACCCTAAAGGAGGAAACGTCGGCATGGGCACAAAATGCAAATAAGGGGCTAACTAGGGTACCCATGTAAGGTGAATCTCTACCACTCGTATTATGCCACTTCTAAAGCAGTAAGAAGGTTCCATGACATAATAGAGTGGGTTTGTACCTAAGGTCATGGTGACATGGTCATAAGGTCATGCAAAATGCAAACAGTGGTGAACCTAACCTATATGACAGTGTAGACGTTATACCTAAGATCAGTATGAACGAGTCAATCCAATGGCTGAAATAGCACTAAAAATTGTATTCTACATCACAAATTATGTCAGAAACGGTTCAAAATGGTTAGAAACTGTCAAAACTATAGGAAAGGGGGTAAAAATTTTCAAATATTTGAAAATTTTTCTATACATAGTAAAAAATATAAATCATTTGAAACTTTTACCCATTGGAGCTCTGATTTTCAACTGCAAATTCTAGGAGATCCAGCTGGTAGAATTCACAACCGTTTCTTCCAGGTATTTACTCATGCTCTCCTCATGCATTTTAATATGATTTTTGTTGATTTTCATTGTGAAATGAGGTTGTTTAGTCCATCTCTACATGAGTGTTGCGGCCCACGTGGATATGGAAGATTTTTCCGCGTAGAGGGCTGGCTATACATGGAAAAGAGGCTAGAAACCACGTACATACGTGGTTGTTTGCAAAACAGTCGCGTATGACACCGCGCAAGTGAATTTATAAGAATCTAATGGGAAATGTGGCAATTTCTCTTGCAGGATGGTTCTAGAATGGAGAGAGCGCGAGTATGATGAAGTAGAGGAAGCGGTAAGGGCTGACATGATGGCTCAACAAGCTCTGTGAGCATGTGGACTCTATAATTTTTGGTGTCTTAGTGGTCTGAGGGCCAAACCATGGCAGTAATTGAGTCTACATCCCTTTTTCCCCCACATGCATTTCATTAGAGGTTGTATCTATCTTGTAATCTCTGATTTATATTAATAAGAACTATCTTTTCTTGTCCAATAATGTGTGTTTGAATGAATATTGTATCCATTGGAATATGTCAAATGCTTTTACATTATTGATTATATATGCTAGAATAGATCTAACACCATGATATATAGTATGCTTGTATTGTTTACTTATTGTTGAGGAAGTATTATATCAATTCAAGCTGAAGATTGGAAAGCTCAACGGGGATCTACTTCAACTTTCTGGAATAAGGTATGAGGTCTGATCCTTTAGTGTTAGACATTTTATTTCTATTGCATAATGGGAAAGATTGATTTTTGGAGTCAAAGCTATCTGTTGTGGTACCCCAAGACATAGGAATTTCTCTCCGTAATAGAATTGATGGTACACGGTCGTACAAAACATATACACTCCCAGGTATCTAATCTTGTGGAGGGGGAGGCGTTGTGATCATGATACGTCACTACGGCTCTAGCTAGCCGCCGGAATAAACGCACCCATGCACGTGGCACGCCCACCACCTGTCGCTGCATGGCCTCAGGAAAGTCCTCAACTTGTGCCATGGGAAATCTATGAGTCAATCGGATGAAGTGGGTATGAATGCTCTAGAGCGTTTGCTCTGCATCCACACTTGTGATGTCATCCCCTATTCCCCTCCGTCTATGACGTGGGAAGCCCTTTGGTCACCTTGGTCCCACATATGCACATGAATAGTAGATGTTGCTATGTGTTGTCACGCCAAAACATGTCTTTTTGATTCCACATAACCAAAGAAAATACAAAAAAAATTAAATAACTCAAAAAAATTTTAACAAAAAAGAGTGAGAGTCGAGATTCGGTACCTATCTCTCCATATGCCTATCCTGGTGGCAATGGCATGTCCGGATCCCCCAGGAAATCTATCCCTCCATAGGGGTAGTCATCTATGGCAACAATATGTCATCGCCACCATGGAAAGAATTCAGCTGGATATGAGTTGGCCACCTTACCACCCCCCCAGTCTGCGCATAGCATCTTCCCAACGCCGTTGGGCTGGATCCTGAACCCCGTGGAGAGGAACGTCCACTCTAGGGCTCAATCCTGGAACACGCTCGAAGAAAAACGTGCTCAGAATGTTGCTGAACCCAAAGTTCCATATCCTGCCTGCCTTACACTCATTGAGCTGGTGTTTCATGTTGATCAGTAGTGTAGTACTCGAGTCGTATATGGTTGGTCTCATACACTCCACCGCATAGAACATCAGTGGCCGCGAGGCGTGATGGAGTGAGGCTAAGCCTGCTATCCTGCCCAGCGTCAGTAGTATGGCCTTTAGGCCCATCACCTGTATAGCATTGGTGGGGACTTGAATTCCCACCTTCTCAGTATCTGGGTAGCAGTACACATCTACGTACTCATCGATAGTAAGCCCACCGCCTGGCCCACCTCGAGAATGAAAGTTCACCAACTCCCCTAATCTAGATAGACTTGTGATAAAGTATATGTCTCCCACCTCTATGGTGAGAGACATCCCATCTATACAGAAGGACTCTGAGTCTGGATCCCAATAGTCTACCAGCATCTCTAGCAGTCTTGGTTTGGCCCTCAGACCACCAAGACACCAAAACGTATAGAGTCTGCATGCTCACAGAGCTTGTTGAGCCATCACGTCAGCCCTTACTGCTTCCTCTACTTCACCATGCTCATGCTCTCTCCATTCTAGCACCATCCTGCAAGAAAAATTGCCACATTGCCCATTAGATTCTTATAAATTCACTTGCGTGGCGTCATACGCGACTGTTTTGTAAACAGCCGTGTATGTACGTGGTTTCTAGCCTCTTTTCCGGGTATAGCCAGCCCTATACGTGGAAAAAGATTTGATATCCATGTGGGCCACAGTGCTCATGTAGAGATGGACTAAACAACCTCATTTCACCATGAAAATCAACAAAAATCATATTAAAATGCATGAGGAGAGCATGAGTAAATACCTGGAAGAAACGGTTGTGAATTCCATCGACTGGATCTCCTGGAATTTGCAGTTGAAAATCAGAGCTCTAATGGATAAAAGTTTCAAATGATTTATATTTTTTACTATTTAGAGAAAAAATTTCAAATATTTGAAAATATTTACCCCCTTTCCTATAGTTTTGACAGTTTCTAACCATTTTGGACCGTTTCTGACATAATTTGTGATGTAGAAGACCATTTTCAGTGTCGTTTTAGCCATTGGATTGACCCGTTCGTACTGATCTCAGGTATAATGTCTACACTAGAATATAGGTTAGGTTCACCACCATTTGCATTTTTCATGACCTTATGACCATGTCACCATGACCTTAGGTACGAACCCACTCTATTATGTCACGGGACCTTCTTGCTGCTTTAGAAGTGGCATAATACGAGTGGTAGAGCTTCACCTTACATGGGTACCCTAGTTAGCCCCTTATTTTCATTTGGTGCCCATGCTGACATTTCCTCCTTTAGAGTGTGGAAGTCCATTGTATAGTACTGCCATGACATTTCGCAAGAGCCTCATACTCCTCTTGATCTTATGCTGGCCTGTTTCCCTCTGGACTCCCCCTATGTCAAGTTGTGAATGCATTATCATGAGGTTTTCCTACCTTATTGAGCTTTATGCCGGCTCCCCTGAAATTGCGTTTCAGCCATATAGCCTGAGCTTGTCTCATGTCTATCCATGCAGAGCCATTCTGTATATCCTTCGCAACTTGATTTCCCTTTGTACCGGGAGGGGATTTTCCCTCGAGTGTCGATATCCTACACATGTATCCTTGCATTGAGCATAGGTATGTTCCACTGCTTGGAACTAGTTTGTTTTCCCTGATGACACTCGTCTCTTCCTAGTTTGTAACTATAAAGCTAGTTTATTCTTTTTTCAATCTTTTCAAATAACTGAAAAAGTCCAAAAAAATAAAAAAACCAAAAATTCGGACAAGGAAATATGTTATCTTTGGCAGCTGTTGAGTCGTGTCGCCTTTAGACAGAGCACTGTATATCACATCCATTGGTTGGGTTATAGTTTGACTTTAGGAGTTGTACTCGTTTATCTAAGTTTATCTCCACCGACTGGTTAAGCTTCTAGTCCCTATGGAGCCTCTATTGATGCCTCCTGTGTCACAGAGATGTCCCAGTTTGTATATCGAGTCTATGCTACCTTCATTCAGTCACCATATGCCGTTATGCTCTTGTTCGAAGGAAGTTGAAACATGTGTCAGCCATTCCTCAGTTATCTTGACTTTTCATGTCGGCCATTCCCAGTATAGTTATTGGTTCGTGCACCTTATGATCAAGTCCGCTAGAAGGAGGGAATTAAGGCATCCCCCATCATCCAACACGAGCTACTCAGCAAAGCTGTCTAATGTGGAAGGACGCAATCATAAGGTGCATGAACCAGTAACTGTACCGGGAACGGATGACATGCAAAGTCAAGATAACTGAGGAATGGTCGACACAGGTTTCAACTTCCTTCGAACAAGATCATAATGGCGTATGGTGACTAAATGAAGGCAGCATAGACTCGATATACAAACTGGGGCATCTCTGTGACACAGGGGGCATCAACAGAGGCTCCATAGGGACTGGAAGCTTAACCAGTCGGTGGAGATAAACTCAGATAAACAAGTACAGCTCCTAAATTCAAACTATAACCCAACCAATGGATGTGATATATAGTGCTCTGTTCGAAGGCGACACGACTCGATAGTTTCCAAAGATAACATCTTTCCTTGTTTGGATTTTTGGTTTTTTTATTTTTTTTGGACTTTCTCAGTTATTTGAAAAGCTTGAAAAAAGACTAAACTAGCTTTATAGTTACAAACTAGGAGGAGACGAGTGTCATTAGGGTAGAGAAACTAGTTCCAAGCAGTGGAACATACCTATGCTCAATGCAAGGATACATGTGTAGGATATCGACACTTGGGGGAAAATCCCCTCCCGATACAAAGGGAAATCAAGCTACGAAGGATATACAGAATGGATCTGCATGGCTAGACATGAGACAAGCTCAGGCTATATGGATGAAACGCAATGTCAGGGGAGCCGGCATAAAGCTCAATAAGGCAGGCAAACCTCATGATAATGCATTCACAACTTGACATAGGGGTATTTCGGAGGGAAATAGGCCAGCATAAGATCAAGAGGAGTATGAGGCTCTTGCGAAATGTCATGGAAGTAATATACAATGGACTCCCACACCCTAAATGAGGAAATGTCGGCATGGGAACCAAATGCAAATAAGGGGCTAACTAGGGTACCCATGTAAGGTGAAGCTCTACCACTCGTATTATGCCACTTCTAAAGCAACAAGAAGGTTCTGTGACATAATAGAGTGGGTTCGTACCTAAGGTCATGGTGACATGGTCATAAGGTCATGCAAAATGCAAATGGTGGTGAACCTAGTGTATATGCCAGTGTAGACATTATACCTGAGATCAGTACGAATGGGTCAATCCAATGGCTGAAACGGCACTGAAAATGGTCTTCTACATCACAAATTATGTCAGAAACGGTCCAAAATGGTTAGAAACTGTCAAAACTATAGGAAAGGGGGTAAAAATTTTCAAATATTTGAAAAATTAAGGATCCCAAATGGAAGACCAGCCACCCAATTAGCATAGTACAATAATACAACTCTGCACATAACTGCAAGTACATATAGTAGTCCCGGATACATAAGAGTACAATGGCCATGAATAGGCATAATACATGATATCACATATGTGGTCATCGCCACGTACAATAGACATATATCAGAATCTCCATGATGAAGATATACAAAGGATCATGGTGTCCAAAATGGTTGAAGATATACAATAGATCAAGATCTCCATAGTGGCTGGAAATATCTTTCATATACTGGTATCAAGTCACGAGAGCTGAAATCTCATTAACACTGGAACAATCAAGGAGTTAGCATATAAGAGCTGCCATCAATATGGAAAGTCTTCTACACAAACTGCTATGAGTACATGTCCTACTATGTGAATAGAGGTGTCGAGGTCGAACATAGTAGTCCATCGTCTGATTATCGGTCATTGATGTATACCGTTAATAGACGCGAGATTACCCACCGATAATGAAAAAGGGAATCAAGGTACTAGAGTGCAAACTAACAAGTGTGAATAGATGTGTTGAGGTCGAACACTTGAGAGAATCCATCGATCAGGGGAAATTGATGTATTCCCAAGAAACTGTCGATGGCGAGAGAACCTGCCACTGATGACTGCAAGTCTCAAGGCACTCAAAAGGAATCTAGATTCCAATCCCAGAATAAATGATCTGAAGTTGATGGGATGAAATCCACTGGAAGGAGGACATTAAGGCATCCCCCATCATCCAACCCGAGGTAATCAGCAAAGTTGTCTAATGTGGAAGGAATCGATTATAAGGTGCACGAACCAGTAACTATACTGGGAATGGCTGACATGCAAAGTCAAGATAACTGAGGAATGGCCGACACAGGTTTCAACTTCCTTCGAACAAGAGCATAACGGCATATGGTGACTAAATGAAGGAAACATAGACTCAATATCCAAACTGGGACATCTCTGTGACACAGGAGGCATCAACAGAGGCTCCATAGGGACTTGAAGCTTAACCAGTCGGTGGAGATAAACTCAGATAAATGAGTACAGCTCCTAAAGTCAAACTATCACCCAACCAATGGATGTGATATAGAATGCTCTGTTTGAAGGCGACACGACTTGACAGCTGCCAAAGATAACATCTTTCCTTGTCCGACTTTTTGGTTTTTTTATTTTTTTGAACTTTTTCAGTTATTTGAAAAGCTTGAAAAAAGAATAAACTAGCTTTATAGTTACAAACTAGGAGGAGACGAGTGTCATCAGGGCATACAAACTAGTTCCAAGTAGTGGAACATACCTATGCTCAATGCAAGGATACATGTGTAGGATATCGACACTCGGGGGAAAATCCCCTCCCGGTACAAAGGGAAATCAAGCTCTGAAGGATATACAGAATGGCTCTGCATGGATAGACATGAGACAAGCTCGGGCTATATGGCTGAAACGCAATGTCAGGGGAGCCGGCATAAATCTCAATAAGGCAGGCAAAGCTCATGATAATGCATTCACAACTTGACATAGGGGGAGTCCGGAGGGAAACAGGACAGCATAAGATCAAGAGGAGTATGAGGCTCTTGCGAAATGTCATGGTAGTACTATACAATGGACTCCCACACCCTAAAGGAGGAAATGTCGGCATGGGCACCAAATGCAAATAAGGGGCTAACTAGGGTACCCATGTAAGGTGAAGATCTACCACTCGTATTATGCCACTTCTAAAGCAGCAAGAAGGTTCCGTGACATAATAGAGTGGGTCCATACCTAAGGTCATGGTGACATGGTCATAAGGTCATGAAAAATGCAAACAGTGGTGAACCTAACCTATATTCCAGTGTAGATGTTATACTTAAGATCAATACGAATGGGTCAATCCAATGGCTGAAACAGAACTGAAAATGGTCTTCTACATCACAAATTATGTCAGAAACGGTCCAAAATGGTTAGAAACTGTCAAAACTATAGGAAAGGGGGTAAAAATTTTCAAATATTTGAAAATTTTTCTATAAATAGTAAAAAATATAAATCAGTTGAAACTTTTACCCATTGGAGCTCTTATTTTCAACTGCAAATTCCAGGAGATCCAGCCGGCGGAATTCACAACTATTTCTTCCAGGTATTTACTCATGCTCTTCTCATGCATTTTAATATGATTTTGTATGTCCAAGATCCCCAGTAGAGTCACCATTTTTGTTACGGAGAGAAATACCTATGGCTTGGGGTACCACAATAGACAGCTTTGACTCCAGAAATCAATCTTTCCCAATATGCAATAGAAATAAAATGTTTAACACTAAAGGATCAGACCTCGTACCTTATTCCGGATGGTTGAAGTAGATCCCCATTGAGCTTTCCAATATTCAGCTTGAATTGATATAATACTTCCTCAGCAATAAGTAAACAATACAAGCATACTATATATCATGGTGTTAGATCTATTCTAGCATATATAATCAATATTGTAAAAGCATTTGACATATTCCAATGGATACGATATTTAATCAAATACACATCATTGGACAAGAAAAGATATTTCCATTAATATAAATCATAGATTACAAGATAGATACAACCTCTGACGGCATGTCTACGAACCACAAAAACTAAATCCCCCACTTGGGCCTCCACCACCTCAATCCTCCATCTCACGATAGCAAGCTCACTAGCAAAAGGCAATCTTGGGAAGAACACAACAGTGCTCCAAGGGACAAAGGTATGCAGACTCAAGTACAAATTCCAGCAACAATGGACTATAGTTTCTTTGCTCTCAATCTCTCTATATGCCTTCAATGTACCAAGGGGTTCCTTATATAGCTTCACAAGGGATAATAAAGGTTCGAATCCGAGCAATCTCAAGGCATATGGAAGGCCAGGAGTCAAATGAGTCGAATCCATGTCAAGGAAAACTCCAAAAGGATTTGGATTATGCACACATCCTGATGTATAGGGTTATAGGGGTCAAACCCGTGTATGTACGCGGTTATCGGGTAAAAAGCCACGTATATCATTTTTCATATAGTTTTAGGGATGATCAAGGAAACATCAAAGGATAAAAGATGGTCCATGGGGTCTAAAGAGTCTGGAGAGGGACAGGGGAAGGCCATACAAAGTGTGATTCACCTAGAGTGGTGAAATCCGCTATAACACTAACATAGGTCAAAAGAACAAAACTAAATATTTTACCGGTTACGACCCGGTCCACCATATATATTTTTGTATTTTTTGACTTAAAGTATGATATGCACATGCCTAATTAACATGCAGGGTGATAAAGGATGCAAGGAGTAGTCACAAAGTGATGCGCATTTTCTTACCTTTCGTCTTAGAAATCACAAGCATCTAAATCACATACACACAAATAAAGTAAATCTAACTATCTATCTATCCTCGGGGATCTGAAATGTACCTTATTAATGAATAATGTATATTGTACATGCATTATTAAGAGAAATTACAGATAGCTGATATTCCTTCCCACAACGCATGAACGATTAAAGATATTTAGACAATCAGATAGCCAATTTCTTATGAACAACAGTCATTACTCATGGTGGTAATTTCATAGAATAAACCATAAATCATTCAAACAAGAACATAGGCCCTAAGAGTTAGAACGATCTCATAGTTACTAGGAAAAAGCTAGAAAATGAAATAGTTCATCTTCCACCAATCCATAGAATAACATTTGAACGTCCAACCAAACTTTCTCCGACATGCAAACAATAATTCTTTATTGCAAAAAAAATTAGTTCTTCTTACAATATCTCTTTTCTTGTCTAACTGGGGAAAAAACCCCTTCTTCTTCTAGGTCCTCTATATTTATACAAAAAGAATAAGACCATTGGGCTGCCTATGAATAATTCTTGGGCTTCCCCAACTCTTCGCTTCTCAAAATTTTTCTTTTACTAATTATTCACAAAATGGTAACATATTACAAAAATGGGAAAATATTCACGAGGAGGGCCCCACTTGATTATTTAGAAATTTATTCCAAGTCGAAGCCTCTGAGGAGATGCCTTCAAACTCAAAAGGTTCCAAAAAATGAATATTTATCTCGAATTTTGCAGCCTGGTTCTTGACGGCCTCAATTCTAGCTGCACTCAAATGAATCTGATCTTCTAATAGCTGAACAATGACTGCGGAATGATCTACTTCATTCCTTAAGGTCTGGTCATCAAGAGATTTGATGTGATGTATTTTGCTTTCCTCTTCTTGGTACCTTTTCTGCAAAATTTCCACAAACAAGTCGTGGTCTGGAAAAGCATCCAGTCTCTGCTCAGCCTCTACTTGGCACCGGTTATAGGTAATCAGGAGCCTTCTGAAGAATTTTGTACATGCCCCTTTCGTCTTTCTAACAACCTTTTTGAATTCCTCGTCCCTGTTGATGGAAAACTCTAATAAGTCGTAGTCCTGCTTAAGGGCCTATCGATCTTTCGAGGGCAGCTCTGCAGGAGCTTCTTCATCGTTCTCTAGTCTTGCCATCCTTACTGTCAGGACCTCCAGGATGTCCTGAAATCTATTAACAAAATATGAGGAGGTCTCCAAAACCTCCCCCAACCGACCATCTACTTGCAGAACCCTGCATCTTTCTTCTTCTATGGCCATCTACAACCGCATCATCTTGGCTTTCTGTGCCAGCGCATGTTCCTTGAAAGGTTGGAGGTTAACCTACTATTCTTTGGATTCCTCCTAAGCCACTGTCAGAGAGGTAATCTGATCTTGAATTTTTTCCTCTTGTTCTCGAGATTGCCTCTTATTCGTCTCCAAAGTGGTCTTTTGCAGCTCTAGATCCTCTATCTTTCCTAGCAGCTGTTCTTTCTCTTCCCTCAATTCTTGATATTCCTGTTGTATTCTCTCGAGACACTCCTGGGTGGTCTCCATAGATCTTCTTTCTGCTTGGAGAGCCTGCAATTCATCCTTTGAAGACTTTATCTCCTTTTGCACGTCTTCAAATTTTCTATTCAACTTGTAGTTTTCTTCTCTTTCCTTTCTTAGTGTCTTTTTTAGTTGAGAGGAAGATTTCTTAAACTACTCTAGATCAATCATTATTTTATCTACGTTGTCCTCTGAAGCATGGATCAATGCAACCCCTGCTCTGATAGTGAATCTAGGGTCTCTGTTTGTCCTGTGTACAATGGTCGTATCCGTTATCATCTTACCAGACAGACCCCCTATTTCAACCTTCTTTTCAGTTCTTTTTACTATCCTTTTTCTTTCTTTATCATAGAAGATAATATTAAAATTAGGGACCTCTTCCCCTATATTCTGTTCAAATGGGACTATTCTAAGGGTGGGGGCCATAGACTGTCCAGGTGTGCTGACAGCAGGTACTTCAGGGTCTTGAACATCGGGGTTCTCCACGTCCTAGGACTGAATGTCTACCATGTCAGAGGCTGACTGTTTTGTCACTGTCTGGGCTAGCTTCATCCTCTCTGCCTCCTGTTTCTGAAGCTCCTCATCTAGCTTCCTTTTTCATTCTTCTTCTTCAATTCTGGCATCTTCTTCTACTTTTCTGGCTACCTCTTGTGCAGCTCTCCTTTTTTCTTCCTCTTCTCCCTTTAGCCACCCTTCCGATTCTTGGGCTAACCTTTGGGATTCTTCGTTTCTTTTTCTGGTTTCTTCATCAGCCCTTTCCTGCTCATCCTGCCCCTTTCCACCTTTGGTGGTGATCTTCTTTTTAAACCTTTTCCTCAAGGTCATTATGTTCAATGCACTGCGGAAGACGGACTCTTCTCTATCCCAATGGTGAGTGTATTCAAAATGGACATTGGCCTCTTTGCAGTGTTCAGCAACCTTGTTGTGGGATTCATTCCTATGGAAGCGCATTTCCCCAAAATGAAACTTTTCCAACTCCTCCACAAATTCATCGACCTTCTTAACTCTAGTAAACTTATAACTCCCCAACTTGAAAGGCAAAGGAGGGTATGCAGCCTTTTTGTGTTCAAATAAAAAGCTTCCTATGCCATCTAGGAAGACTTGCCTAACTGCCTCCTTGTGAATTATAGAGTCTGTTGCATACTTAGGCAGTAGGGAGGGTGCTCTAGAGCCTCCAAACATTCTAAAATAGAGCCCCTCCTCAGTCAGGTAATAATCAACATATTCCTCGATCACCTGTAGTGCCTCCTTAGACATGCAATCACACTCTTTTAAGAAAATAAGAGTATATAATGGCATGATAAAATGTTCACAGACCTCCCTATAGTGACTGTGGTACTTGTGAGCCCATAGTGGCTTGTATGTGGAGTAAACCATAGTGGCTTGTATGTGGAGTAAACAGGTATCCTTTCCTGGTCCTAGATGCACCTTAGGCCCGGGAATGGTTGATTCACAGTATGCAATCAATGAGTATGGCGCTCATGTAAAATTCTGACCTCTTTTGGGACACTCCTCCCAAAGCTGAGGCCATACAGGATGAAAGACTATTCGACACTATGTTGGCCCAGTTGAAAATGGTCCCCTATGTCGTGACATAAAAAATAATCGGCATCCACTCCAATTTGAAGCTTTTTCCATGAGCTCTCCCAAAATTTTTATTGAGCATTAAGGAAATGAACCTGTAAGGGGTCCTTAAGCTCGCAGTATCATATTCTCCCGTTGGCCTGGTTCTAAAGTTTCTTCTAGGCATGAGCATCCTCTTGAGGGTCTCAACGAGGTCCATTCTGATGTTTCTCAGCCAATCTTCATTTAAAAATATTTGTGCTTCTGGCAGGTGTTAGGCTAGGGCTACATATCCTGGGCTATAGGTAGCATAGCCTTGTTTGTCAACATTCTCAAGAATCATGGTGGTTACATCTACCCTGGGCAGAATCCACCCAATCACTTCAGAGCATGGAAAGAGATCTGGTCTGGTAGCAATATCCATCAATGAAGACATTTCTATGTTTGCGTATATGCTTTCCTCCTCAAAACCTATATCAGGCACCTCTCGGTGCGTGATCAACCTGTAGATGTCTCCCCACTGATACTCAGGCTCTACACCAGTTATGCATTTGGTGTCTTCATAAATATATTCAGTCTTGGTGATGACTTCTACATCGAGATCCTCTTCGACCACAGGGGCCTTCTTCTTTTGACGCTTTGACATTTTGAGTTTGGAGGAAACTTCCTGTCACATATAAAATTGTGATTGTTAGGCTATTTCTGAATAAATTGCAAAGATTGAGAAAACAATGTAAAATGTTTTACCTTATCTGTGTTTAACATGATGACAATTAATTAAATGAAGCAAATATTTTCACGCTCATATTCCTATCTAACATTGAAATTGGCTCAGTCAACAAAGCTTAGGTGGGAAACAAAGTCTACATTAAAATGAAGAAATCTCGTGCTCCCTACGTGTGCCATGGCTACTACGCTATGTGGAACAACGGAGACACTTATTCAAGCCACTCAATGGGGGCGTTTTAGGATACACAATCTATGTGCCATCTATGGTCCATCTAATCCTATGTGGTGCTATACTACTCCATACCGGCTCGGGTTCGAATCCGACTGTGAACTGGGTCGCTCGAAACATTGAGAAAAAAAGAAAAACACAGCCTTGGTTTGAACGATGCGGGTAACCTGAGTGGGGGAAACCAGTTTGAAAATCCACAGGGAGGCCATGAAAAACATTCCCCGAACGGCCCATCATAAAAACGACACAGACTAGTGCAGACCACGTAATGACTGTTTGCACCAGTTTCCCCAACCATCAAGTGCAGGGTCAAAACCATAACGACCATGTAAGAAGACTACCCCATGGGCAACAAATCCCCTACTGACAATACCAAGACTCGCCCAACATATATACATGTAAATGACAAGGACCAAGGAAAACGACGTGAAAAACCTAACCGTGGGACAATAATCAAAACGCCCAGTCGAACGGAATGGGATAATGCGGATAAGATCCTACTTGGCACTGCTGCGTGACTGGCGGGAGGAAGGCTGTTAAGCTTCCATGGTTGAGCCACCTGGGAATGTGGGCACACCGACAGCGGGGTCCTGGTAGGCTCAATAGAAAATGACAGCACACAAAAATGACAATGCACGACATTCCAAAATAGCAATAGAATAATCAAGTTACCCGACCCCACATATATATATAACCAGTAAACCAAGAGTGGCGGAAAAAACATTGGATGGTGAAAACGTGAGGATCGGAGATCAAATGGACATCTCCTCCCGTAATGTCAGGTGGTAAAACAACTGGGAGAGCCACTGAGGCATCGGGAAGAGACCAAATAACCAAAACATCGGAGCTCACAAGACTAAGCATCGAAGAAATAGAAGATGAGGAGCTGCAATGGTGGAAACATAAGAGACATCACGTTCCTCAACAGGAAAAATATAAATTGGAGGAAAAACCAACTAAATGACTAGAAAGACAGCGCTTTTCGGAGCCGCAACAGCGGACGCCGAAAACTTAAGGATAAATCAATGGGATCAGAAAAATTAAGGTGATGCACCATCCGCCACTGCGGGAAACCTAGAGACAAAATTCAAATGACAACCGATTGAGATTAAAGCGAATAAAAGTGTTGGATAAAACAATCAGACCTGGTTGCTTATTACTTTTCGACAATGGCGGAAGCGCAAATGACTAAGCCTCCAACTCAAATACTCAACAATGCGTTTCAAGGGAAAGGTAAACTTAAACAAGTAGTGAAACATTTCTGGCATTAGGAAAAGTTTTTCTGCGGAATCATCAAACCAAACAAAAGTCAAACCAAGATAAGCAAAAGGAGGGTCCCGAAATTTTTTGAATTTTGGGAAAAAAGTTGTAGCCGCAACAGTACCGTAGCAACCAAAGAAGTAGTTTGTGCCACAACCTTAGTACATTCAAATGCAAATGGCTCCATAGAATCCACAGTATGTTCAGGAAACACAATATGTTCAGGAGCATCTGAATCCCTCGCAGCAACAATTTAATCAATCACAATATCAGCAACAAGGATGATTCCATGAAGGATTTCGAGGAGGATGAGGTGGAGTCTTTGGTCGAGGAGGATGACGAGGTCGCATACCCATGCAATGTTATAATTGCGGCATAATGGGACACTATTAGAGAGATTGTCCAAAATTGAAAGTGCATTATACGTATTGTATCGTTGTTGAACACACTGTTGGGAAATGTCCACAATTGATCGCGAGACGGCAGGCAGGAAATGTTCCACAGTTGGAGAATCAAACTTAGTTGCAGAACCAAAACCAGTTGCAGAACCAAAACCAGTTACAAAGTCAAAACCAGTTGCAAACTAAGAACCAGAACTAAATTCTAATTCATAACCAGAATGCAAATCAGAACGTGAATCAACCTATGATTCCACCATTGAACTAGAATCAAGGACTGACTGTTGCGACAATTTCAGTAGAATCCTGGATGCAGGATGCTGATTTTCTTGTCATCACTCATGGAGGTGCGACTACGAGAGAAGATAGTATACACCCACAAATTCGGTTGGCTGGGAAGAAAAAGGTGTAGTTCAATTTCAACACGAAGAATGATACATTATTTGAAGCACACGATATGATAAGGATAAATCCTTGTAAGTTGCATGTTTAAGAAGTGCCCACTACTTTTGATCCAACTTTAGAAACAGGACCATCACGACAGCATGGTACCTTGCAGAACTTATTTGAAATTTGTTTGTCATTGGAAAGATATCCCAATGCTCTTACTAAAATGAATATTCTATTACATCAAACGACTAATGGATAGAAGGACTTCGTAGTGAACTCTTTGCATAATAAAAAGACAATAAAAGAGATGCACATGAATATTTAGATTGGGGACTATGAGGTATATTTGGTTATTCTGGATCTAGGCTCAGATGTTATTATTCTAACAAAAGAGACATGGAAGAAGATGGGGATCCCAATGCTAGGTTGGTCTCTTGTGTAGCTACGAATGGATAATCAACCCAAAGTAACATCGATTGGGTGTGTGTCACACCTAGTAGTATATGTTGAGTGCATGAATACCTAAACTAATTTTGACATTATTGAAGTTATCGATGGGGTAGGCTCCTGTCCCTTATTGTTGGGGATTGCATGGGCCATTGACAATATGGAAGTAATCAATTTTAAGAAGCATGTGATGAACTTTGAAAATCAAGATATCAGATTCATTGCTCTGATGGTCCCAACTGAGGGACGAAGGTATATTGAACCAATGAAGGATTAAGCTACAAGGGGATGGTGTTACAAAGAGAAAATTCCTATGGCTTGGGGTGTACCACAACAAATAGATAGAAACCAAAAATAAATATTTCCCAATATGCAAGAGAAACCAAACATCTAACACTAAGGGATATCGAATCATACCTTGTTTTGGAAGGTTGAAGTATATCCTTGTTGAGCTTTTCCAATTCACGCTTGTTTTAGCAATTCACTCTCAACAAGAGAAAACAAGACAATCATGCTCTACATAATGTGTTAGACCTACTCTAGAAAATATATTCAATAATGTATAAGAAATTAAATACATCCATGGAAACAATATTAATATTCAAATGCACATTAATTGGACATGAAAATATATTTCTATGAATAAAATCAAATATTACAAGAGTGACAACCTCTTTCGGCACATCTACGAACCGGAGAAACTGAGTCCTCCACCTAGGCCTTCACCACCTCAATCCTCCATCTCTCAATAGAAAGCTCACAAAACAAATGCAAGCTTGGGAAGAACACAAAGTGCTCCAAAGGGAAAAAGGGATGCATAATCAAGTACAAGCAAATTGAGGCAACAATGGAATATCATTTCTTTGCTCTTCAATTCCTCCCCTTTAGTGTATCCAAGGGGTTCCTAATATAGCACTCCAAAAGGGTAATGGAGGGTCAAATACGAGCATTCTCAAGGAATTTGGAAGGCCGAGAGTCAAGTGGTTCAGACTCATATGAGGAAAAATCCAAAACTATTTGGCTTTATGCACACAACCTGATGTACACAAGTTTGAGGTCAAAATTCACATGTACACGCGAGTATTGTTTTAAAAGTCACGTACAACAATAAGCAGGGGTTTTTTAGGGATGAACTTGGAACATCAAAGGATAATGTAAGTCCATGAGGTTCATAGATTCTGCAGAGGGACAGGTAAGGCCATAAATATGTGATCAACCATGTGTGGTAAAATCAACTATAACAGATTCCCCCCAATGTGTGAGGTCAGAGGAGTAACATGATGGCCGAAATACAATATAAAATCAATCCTAGAAGTGGAGTAATGAAGACCCAAGTGGAAGAACCAGCCATCCATCAGTACAATACAATGATAAATCTTTGCGTGTGACTACAAATACATGGATCAATCCCAGATACATAAGAGTACATTGGCCATGAATATGAATGACATACAAATGTGACATGTGTGGCCATTGCCATGTACAATATACAATAGATCAAAATCTATAAAGTGGATGAAGATATACAATAGATCAATATCTCCATAATAGATGAAGACATCTCATATACCCTGAAATCAAATCATGAGAGCTGATTTCTCATGAATACTGGCACAATCAAGGAGGTAACATATATGGAATGCCACCAATATGGAAGGTCTTCTAAACGAACTGCTACGAGTACATGTCCTACTATGTGAATAGATGTGTTGAGGTCGAACATAGTAGTCCATCATCTGATTACCATTCATTGATGCATACCATTAGCAGACATGAGATCACCCACTGATAATGAAAATGGGAATGAACGTATAGAGTGCAATCTAACAAGTGTGAATAGATGTGTTGAGTTCAAACACTTGGAAGAATCCATCGATCAAAGGAAATTGATGTATTCCCAAAACTTTCGATGGTGAGAGAACCTACCAGTGATGACTATAAGTCTCAAGGCACTCAAATGACTCTAGATTCCTATTCCAGAATAAATGATCTGATGTCGATGGAATGGAATCCACTGGAAGGAAGGAATTAAGGCATCCCACAAAAACCAACACCAGGTACTCAGCAATGCTGTATAATGTGGAATAACTCGAACAAGATGTGCACAAACCAATAATAGTACCGGGGATGGTCGACATGCAAAGTCAATATAAATGAGGGATGGCCAACTCGGGCTTCAACTTCCTTTGAACAAGAGAAGAAAGGAAAATGGTGACTGAAGGTAGGTAGCATGGAATCGATATTCAAACTGGGACATCTCTATGACATAGGAGGCATCAATAGAGGCTCCATAGGGACTGGAAGCTTAACTAGTCAGTGGAGATAAAATCACAGTAACGAGTACAAATCCTAAAGTCAAACTAATAACTCAACCAATGGATGTGATATACAGTGCTATGTTCAAAGGAGACATGACTCAATTGCTACCAAATATAACATATTTTCCAATCCGTCTTTTTGGTTTTCTGATTTTTTTTGTACTTTTTCAGATATTTTTAAAATCTTGAAAAAGGAATAAAATTTCTTTATCGTACAAATCTAGGAGGAGACGAGTGTCATGGGAACAAGCAAACTAGTTCCAAGCAGTGGAACATTCCTCTTCTCAATGCAAGGATATATGTGCAAGATATAGAGAGTCGAGGGAAGGTCTCCTCCCAGTAAAAGGGATGATCAAGCTCCAAAAGGTATGTAAAAAGGATTTGCTTGGCTAGACATGAGACAATATCGGGCTATATGGCTGATAACTCAAAGTTAGGGAACCGACATAAAGCTCAAGAAGGCAAGCAAAACTCATGAAAATGCAATTACAACTCAATATATACAAGGGATTCCCAAGGGAAATGGCCAGCATAAAGTTTAAGAGGAGTATGAATTTGTTGCTCAAGGACGTGGTGGGACTAAAAAAGGGACTCCTGCAACCTAAAGGAGAAATGTCGACATGGGCACCAAATTCAATATAGGATCTAACTAGGGCACCCATGTATAGGAAAGATCTACCATTCACATAATTCCACTTCTAACAGCAGCATGAAGGTTTCATGACATCATGGAATTGGTTTGTACCTAAGGATAAGATGAAATGGTCATAAGGTCATGCAAAATGCAGGCATATGTGAAATCCTAACCTATATGCCAGTTTAGACATGATACCTGTAATATGAACAAATGGATCAAAGACTCAAAGAGAGTGTACAAAAATCGGACCCTACATGACAATAATATTAGTCCAAAATAGCTGGACATAGTTAGTAAAAAGTCCAAACTATTAGATATAGGTAGGATCGATCATGAAAACTACATCCAAAGGAAACATTGCGGTGGATGATACGACATAATAAGGAATGTAGGGTGTAGACCCAATGTTCACGTATCCACTACCATCCTTGTGAGGGTGACCACTGGTGTAAAGACCAAAGGAAGGGAATAAAAATCCTCCACAAATGGAGTAGAGAAAGGAATATGACCATTCCCAAATCCATGAGCACGGTAAGGGGATGTGATGCCCCCAAGTCCAACACCAGGGTCAGTACAAGGACCAAGGACGAATGATAAAATACCAAGAATATTGGAAATAAAAGGATCCAAACTCAAGAGAGCATAAATGTACTCAAGTAACTGCAATCCCAAAGGCCAACTAGCGCAGAAAGAGCACACTCCTAAGAAAATATACAGCCAAAAAATAAGCAAACTAAGGGGAGGATAAGTGAGATACCAAATGCAGTAGATATGTCTCACCTAGGAGAGTCTCGAGACTCCCATACACTACAAGCAGAGGTATGTCACCAATTATAGTGGCCCTTAGCTTCAACATGTAAAGTGACTGTGCTGTCTGACCCCTACATAGACAGGACACCTACAGAATAACCTATACAAGTACCCCTTGCGATACCTAGGTAAGGAAACTAAGGTCACCCCAATATAACCAATGCTCAGGAGGACATTTATAGGTAGGATCAATCATATGGATAGGGTATAAAATACAAAAACTCAAAAGATCCCCCAGATATGAATACAATCCTAGAAATATCTCCAATGCTCACAGAAAGTGACTGTTGTAAGTACAACAGATCCCATTTTATTTTTACACAGGAGCCCAATTACATATACAAAGGTAACTGATCAAAATACTTTGTCTATTTCATGGATTCTATTACACTTATCTTGGTTTCTATAGTCTTCTAACTTGACCAAAACCTTCAAAAATCCATGCTTGATTTGTGTGTTTCCAAGTTGCGGAAAGCTAGTTTTGTTTGGAATTGTTTCAATCCTGCAGTCTGCACCCCGCATCCCGCAAGTTGTGGAATGCCGAATGTTGTACTCATATATATTGAATTTTCTCTTGCCGCATTTTGCATCCTGCAAATCTAGAATGCATGATCTAGGAAATTTTTTGATAGATATGCTTTCGTCAACCCGCAACATGCATCCTGCATAAGTGCAGAATGCGGGGTGTCATTTGTTATGTCATTCAGTTTGCGTGTTCCCACAACCCACATTCTGCAAAATGTGGAATGTGAGATATGGAGAGGTTTCAATAAATTTTTGTTGTTTTGCGATTCTGCATCCCGCATCCCACAAATGCAGAATACAGTTTACGGAATGATTAATAAAATTTGAATTTTGTGTTTCAATCCAACATCCTACGGAGTTTGATCTTGATATTCGTTCTTTTCCTCATCCTACGGTCTTAATTATTTCCCGCAAATTATATATATGATGGTCTTTTTGACGATTTGTTCACCATTTTTACCACTATAACTTGTTGTACTGCGTGAATTTACTTTGGGATTTTTACCAAGAAACTTTTCCACTATTTGCTCTGGTTATAGGTTATTTTTCGAGTTTCCTTCCCTAATTTGAATTGCTCATTATTGTTCCAGTATAAATTAGTTTTAATTTCTGGTTTATTCATTCAACAGAATATGTCAACCTCCAAAACAACTCAAATTACTGGGTGTAAAAATATGCAGAAATACATGCTGACTAAAGACCCAAATTTTGGTGTCTTCTCTGATACTAGTGGTCGAGTTAGAGAGACATACCAGTTAGATTGATCCAGAATCTATTCCATTTTTTACAATGATGATCTTTCATACTTTTAATATTCCCAACCCATTTACAAGAGAATTACGCATTCTACTATCCATATGATTGCTACAAGACCTGTCGTTCTCCCTTACAAGGATGCGGTCAGATGGATTATTGATCATGCCAATCCAAAAGATCGTTCTTTTAATAATAGCATTGGATATCTACTTGCCAATTTCAATTTTGAGACTTTTGTAAAAATTTATGCTCTCAAACCTTTTATACAACTCCTTAATGCTGATTTCTTCAAAGCTGCTAAGCCCACGTATAATTTTGACCAAATGTTGAAGTCTTGGATGAATGAACCACGTAATTTTTCTCTGAGGAAAGATTACCTCTACCATATTGAATGGTTTAAGGAACCCTATTCCCTACTTGCAACAATGTTGTGCAGGCTCTACAGTCTCCCTAAATATTTCTATTTTAAGGAAGAATGGGCTCTGATTTCCCATCATGTTATAACCACAAGCGAATCTCTCCCACAGGCGTCAATCCTTTATTTAGAACTCAAAAAATCCATACATGAATTTTAGAAAGCTACTGCCAGGAGGAAACCTAAATTCTTCTTCTCTTCCTACATTGTTGACATCTTTTGCGTTGAATTCCATTATCCTAATTTGGAATGGAGTTGGGTACTACCAGCCCCTCCTGTACACATTTACCATGCATAGTTGTTGGACACCAACTATGTGACCATATTTTATGAAATTTGTGAGAACTTCCTTGGCCAAGTATATTTCTTAATTTTCAAGAAGGAAGCTCCTGCTTTCTCCCCTGAAGCCAAAACCCTTATAGCTACAATGGGGGATTGGTATGTCAGTGAGTCATTTGCATACATCAGAGTCTTTGGCAACAAAGTTTCCAATATGTTACCAAAGGTCGTACCTAACAGATTGGTTCTTGAAGAAATATCATTTCAGACAGTGACCAAAGGAATATATAAGAAGTGTGCAGCGCCCAAAAGAAAATTATGGCCCAAGTTTCCTCAAACTATTGGATCCTTGAGTATACCAACCTCCACCTGGGCATCGTAACTCAGTGATCACATAGTTTCACTCAAGCTAGGTTTTTCCAGTAAGAGACAGTATGATCCCAAGGGGATTATCGATTTCCACCTTAAACAGAATCATTTCAAAGAAGGATACAATCATGAAGAAGTCCCAGATGAATTCATTTATCAAGGAGTTGATACTTTCTCTAAGGTTTTGTCCAGGGATAAAAGTAAATAAGAACAAAGTTAAATCCTTGTATATCAAAAGGAAGTCAGAGACAGGGTCTGACACTATAGGTAAATGGAATTAGATATTGAATAAAAGATGATAAGAGACATAGAAGAAAAGGAGGCCCAAGAAGCAACAAAAGAGGCTCAAATGACCAAAGACCCTTTCACAGCAACAAGTTCATCCATAGATAAAGGTAAAATTCCAATGGAAGACATTCCATAGGAATATGTTGATCAACGGGATAAAGCCTTAATACATACTTCAAAGAAAATTAAACAGAAGCTGACTAGGATGAATTCAACATTGTACACTCAAGAAATTGCAACTTCTCAAATAGTTGAAGGTACTCAGGTAAGTACTATTGGTTATAAATCTTAATATAAACAAACTCAAGTTGAGAAGAAGCCACTAAAGGAATTGAATGTTCAAGTTTCATCATTCCCTGCTTCTACTATACATTTGACCAATTCAAAAGAGGAGGATGAAATACTTTCCCCTGTGCCCATCACTGAGGAAGCTGGAAATGGTAATAATTTGCAGGAGTTCATGAATTTTTTTAGTGGGAGCAATGGGAGATCTTCATCAGCTCGCCCAAAAACACAATCTTCTTCTCATCCTTGTCCATCATCTTCGGCTTTATTCCTTTCATCGATCCTAGCCTTATATTCCTTGCCTACTGGTTCTACCATGACACCCCTAATGTCTCAACTATATCATGGTGCCAGATGTCTACCTCATTCTATTACACTTGTCTTTATACAAATGCCTACTCCACCATCCATTATATCCCCAGTATTTAAAGTTCCACTGCATATTCCTTCTTTTAGTTCAATACCATCTCATGTTCATGATAAAGCCTCAACACTTTCACTATCATCACTTCAATCTACCACCATGTAGGTTTCATCCATTAAAACTTATGTTCTAGATAATCCTTCAACTTCTGAAGTGACTGTTATCCAGAGTAGTACTTCCTCTTCACTAACCTTTCATATTACTATGCCCATGCCTTCTCATACTATGAATAAAACCTCCTCTTTGATATCTATAGGTATTGATGTACCCACCTTTAATGAGATAAGCGATGAATTCAATGAATACTTTGTAATATCTCTGGGAGAGTATTGTTATAGAAGATATAATAAATCAGTGGTTAAGAGAGGAAAAAACATGAGTAGAGATCAAAGTGATGGGGATACATCTCTTTCAAATGAAATTGTATGGACTCAATGATCTGGTGATCTACAGGTGGATGCTATAGACGCTGCTTATGTTATAGGGGATTTTTTATGTGTTAAATTTTATGGTGTTAATACTCTGAATAGGGAATTAGATAAGAAGAAAGAAGAAATTATCATATTAAAAGAGGAACTAGAACAGGTAAGAAAACAACATGAGGACCAAATTACTAATTTAGTAAAGATATCTGATGCCAGGTATAATGAATTATAGGTAAAGAATGTTTCTCTTTAGGATGAGTTACATATAGAGAAGACCACCAATACTACTTTGGCACAGAAGGTAGTTTTGTTGGAAAAATAGTATGAAGATGCAACTGCAAGTGCAGCGTCATTGTAGAAGGAGCAAGTTGATAAGTCGACTTGAACGAGGACCGATTTAGTCGATCAGTCGATTAAGTCGATGGGCTAACTTAGTCGATCATCTGACTAAGTCGGTCGGCTGACTAAACTAAAGATATTAAGTCAGCCATCTAAAGTCGTGTCGGTTCACCGAATCGACAGGTGTTTATTTTGTAACCGTCTATAATTTGTATATATTAGGCTGTTGAGCCAAACGAGAACTCAGTTCAGTTCTCTGCTTTGTATGAAATCATTGTATTAATATAATCTGTTTAATCCTATCTGTTCTTGTCGCTTGTCTCTGTTCTATATTTATGTATGTTTTAGTATGTATTATTGGTAACCTTATGTGATATGTGAGATTACAACATTGGTTTCATTGCTGGTAGTACATGATTGAAATGTATGCTCACATATGATACCAGAGCAAGAGATTAAGGACTGGTGGGAGCGTAAAATTGCAAGCTATTTGCAGAATTACGCATGAAGGAACAGATTAACAATCGCTGAAGCAATAGAAAGATTTTTTACAGAGACACATGAAAAGTTTGTCGAATCAGTACCCCAACTCTTAAAGCAAATCCTAGATGAGAAAGCCAGATGCAACAAAAGAACAATAGTTGTTGGAGAAACTGATCCAAGGAGGCAGAACAAATTTTTCGGAGTGGTTTGAAAAAATCACCGACGACTTCTGTGAGGAGCAAGCAGTCGAAGACAGAACTTCGGTGGAAACCGTCAAAGAGAAATTTTACACAGATTTCATCGAACAATTTTTGTGTTCCCTACCGACCTTGCTGTTCAAATTATTTATCAAGAAAGGAGCAGGACACATTGTTGAACCTTGACCACCACTGTACGAATAGCCATCCAACACTAACTGGGAGCAGAAGCAAAGGAAGTGGGAAAAATTCATTGCAGAAAGGGAGTGGGAATACTTCCTAAGAAAATAAATCAAACTATCCGGGATTTCTAAAAGAGTCAGGTAGGCAATGGGGGGGCAGCTGGTCATGTGTCAAAGATAGAGTATAGTGGATCCTAGTCAACACAAACCAGATAACAGTCACCAGTAATGAGAATTCGACCAAAAGGGACCTCGAGAGGATAGATCGTACGAAAGTATGTCGAACATTTAGAAAGTAGAAAGGGACGAGAGACACAAGAGAAGGGAAGCACAACAAGAAAGGGCCTTAGAGCTACATAGAGGACAAAACCCTAGGGAGAATGACAAGGAAGAAAATCCACCAGAGTCGGGTCATAACCGACAGGAAGAGGGCATCGAGCAAGAAGCGTCCCCTAAGGAGGAAGAATTGTGGATGGAGCAGCCAGAAGCTCTCCAACTAAGAGCTCCCGATGAAGGAACAACCCTTTCCCCATTGAATCCGAGTACTAGAATATATACTATTGTCAAAGATGACATCCAACTATGAGTTGGTGACTTCATTATATGGAACCGACTAGGAAACGAAACGGACCTTGGATGACACCTTATTATACGTCAACCAGTGGAAGGGAACTGGGGGACGTTCCAAGCGGCAGCCTCCCTCCGAAGTATCCACTTGCTCTTATCGACACATGAAGGAGCACCCCCCCGCCAAATACAACTTTAGAAGAAATCAAACAATCAGAACTGCGAACAAATAGTTGCAGTAGACCATCGACAGCAGAAGTCGACATCAAGCGATTGCAAGTCGACGATAACTCGACAACTGACGAAAATAGAAGTTTCGTTGATTAGAATTCCGCAAGAATAAATACACCAATAACCCCACCACCCTCATCATCACCCCCACCCCCACCGCTGCCACCTTCTGAGAGCAGTGATAGTGATTTAGACATGGGTCACAGATTGGCTCACATTCCTCTTTATGAGGGAGATGAAGACCCCAGATGACATTGGTTCATCTGCGAGTCGACCTGGGAAACCAACTAGGTTATAGATGAAGATCGACAAATGGCACAGTTCACAGGAACCTTAAGGAAAAGGGAATTGAAATGGTACATGACATTTTCGGAAAGACAACCCAGAGCGACAAAAGCCGAGATTAAGGCGCAATTTTTGTCATTTTTTAAAACTCTAGATGCTAAGCACCTGGCCGTGAAGAAGCTTAAAACCACATCACAAAAGCCAGGGGAGAATGTCTGCGACTACGACAAACATTGGAAAGACCTACTAAGCCAGCTAGATTATGTTATTGATGAACAGTTACTAATTCAATGGTTTCTTCCAGTTCTATCGCAGAAAGTACGACGACACATTAGTCTAGAGACGTTCAAAATGTATGAGGATGCACTAACAAAATCTCTTCAGGTGGAGATGGACGAAGACATACCTGCTTACCCCACAGACCACAGATTGGAACAGCAGCTTGAGAATGTAAAGAAGTCTCTGAAGGAGCTCAGCCTCAAGAATCAGGAGATCTGGTGCACCAAATGCTCAACTAACGGCCATTCGAAAGATAACTGTCGACAAGATTATAGCTGACAAGAAATCCTCTTTATACAGACCAAATCCTTTTGTGACATTTTCCAGGAACATGGAGATCACTCTACAACCGAATGCCCATTGAACATGAAGAACGGTAAGGCTTTCTGGTGCACCATCTGCGAAACCAAAATTCATAACACTGTCGACTGTCAGTTAAACCTAAAGAACTGATAGAACTATCACGTTGTATACCAAACCAATGCAGTAGCGCAACGTAACAAGCAAAACAATCCAGCAAACGATAAGAACAGATAAAGATACGACGACCGATGATATGAGCACCAGTACAATAATCGACACCAAGGCTATGGAGGAAGAGGTCGATTCCCTGGGAATTGCGACATACACCTGCACCGACCAACCCAGTGCTTCACATGTTACAAAGAAGGTCACCGGTATGCAGACTGTCCATACAAGGATAGGACTGATCTCAAATTCTGTACCCACTGTGGAGTAGGAGATCACTCATTACAGCATTCTCCTACTATGTTAGAAAAAATTAATACCAAGAAAAATGTTATTGTCTTGTCTTGTGTGCAAAAGAATGATGTAATAACCACTAAAAATCTACATATTGTAACTCGACAAGGAACAAAAAAAGGACTTGATAACCCCAGAATTAGTAAGATTAAAGACACAAACGTTTATCCTGACCCAATGAAGGAAAAACAAACATATAAAGAAGCCACACATGTTTTTCAAAACATTGCACGACAAGAAGACCTCCATAACAGTCGACCCAACACAATAAATCAACTAATCCAACTTGTTCAAACATACAAATTAGTATTGCACTTCATTGACTTATTACATGAAATAAAAAGAACAAACCCAAAAAACAAACCAAAAACATCTGCAGCTTGAATCAAAAAGAGAAAAGTGATGCCGACCCACTTGTCGACCTAGAAATCGAAGGTTACCATGTCCGACAAGTAGTACTCGACTTTGTCTCACAGGTAAATATCATGACTCGGGATACTTGGGAACAGATGGGTAGACCTCAACTTTATGAGCCAGGAATATACCTGAAACGCGCTGACCAAGGCCTAATTGAACCCATTGGAGTCTGGAAAAACGTCGACACGACCATCTAGGGAATATTGACCAAGGTTGATTTTGAAATTATTGACCCAAAAGAAGGATCCAACTCCTTCCCAGTGCTCGTCAGTCAACCTTGGGTTCAAAAGATGAAAGAATCCATATCTTTGGACAAGGAACGTATCAAATTAAAAGGAAATGGTCAAAAGGTCATTGTACCCATTCATCCATCCCAAGGAGAGCCTTGGACTGAACCTATTGATGAAGAAGTCGATATCAGAAAACTTTACCAAATCCACAATGATGCGGACTACACAGAACCAAACATCCATGGAGAACTTAAATTAGGTAACCAAGACTCAGTTGGTTATAACTCAGATATTGAATTATATGACTAGGAGATTGAGAATTACGAAACACAAGAAAGAGGGTGCTAGACCATACAAAAAGTATAGAAAAAACCCACCCAACAGTGCTTCATAGTATCCATTTGTAGCTAGGGTTTTACCCCTAGCTTGTGTGAATGAGCATATACTAAGGAGAAATGACTCCTTAGTAGCAGTTTAGTAAAATGTAAATGAAAATGCTAAATAGAAAAATGAACTACTCTAAATATATGCATGAAACAAAACAACAAAATGTAAAGAATGGTTTTTATATTGATATTACCTCCGATGTGAAGGTTGGTGAAGCTCTTTGCAGTGATCCAAGACGGTTGCTCCAAGCTCCAGCCTACTCCTTCTCCTTCTCCGATGGTGGAAATGGGCCAAAAGGGGCTCTCAATGGTGAAAGTAGCTCAAGGGTGAGCTAGGGCTTCTAGAGTTGTTTTGGCAGAGTAAGGATGCTTATGATTGTGGATGTGAAATAAGGGGTCTCCATCACCTATTTATAGTTTTTTAGTGGTGGAGTGCTGGCCCATGGTTTTGGAAACCATATGGTTTAGGGCAGCTGTTTAGGGTTTTTTCCTCCTTTTCCTCATTATTTTATATTTTTTCTTCCCTTTTGGGGATTTTTTCTATTTTAGAGGACTTTTGGATATTTTTGGAGGAAAAAGGGGTTTTTTGGCCTTTTGGAGGCATTTTAGGCCTTTTGGAGGCTTTTTAGTGGGATTTTCAGGGTTTTTAAGGAAAATATGGTAGGAAAATGGACAAATGAGCCATGTAGTGGGGTAGATGAGGTAGTGAACACTTTTTGGGTGTTAACAGATTGCCCCCTGATGTGCGAGGGCAAGAGCTCATCGTATGGCCAATGGACATCATAAGTCATATATGGTTTTCTTGGGGTGTGGAGAAGAGAAGAAACAAACTGAAGCCCAGAACAACGATCCCGAACCAACTGCAAGAACTAAAAGTACATAACCTCAATAATGGATGAGGAATCATCTGATCATATGGACGAGGCGGGCATACCCATGCTTGTATCAAGATATATAAAAATAACTGTGAGGCCCGAAAAGGGGGACCTGTAGGATACATAAACAACCACTGGGGATATCATAAGGGGCCAGAAGGGACACAAATCTGGGACATACTGCTGGGCTGACCATATCTGAGCTGAAAAACTGATGCACTGGAATGACAGCAGTGCTACTGAATATGGTACCAAAGGAACTGATGAGCTGCAATGACAAGGGTCATACTCGCAATGGTGCACTGAACTGGAACTGAACTGGGTACTCAAGGAAGCATGGAACTGGATGGCTTCCGAATACAATCACCAACGCAGCCTGGACATCCACGGGAACATAGAACTGGGCGTTTCGAAGTGACTCACCAATGTGCTAGAGTCGAGGGAAATCCGGGGTCTTCGACAAATAATGGAAGGGATCTAAATCCTGCACGATTCTCAACGATGCGATCAAGGTGCTGAAGTTGAGCATGTGAGAAACAACCATTCGGAGAGGCAATGATGACTCCTCCCAAAATGGTCCATAGGCACCCACCACAGATGGTGAGGGGTCCAAGGTGCAGGGGCCTCTGGGTCTATCCTCTGGAATAGAGGGGTTGTCGTCGACAGAGGGAGACCTGCAACTATCAAGGAAATGATGTTTCCTTGACAGGATCGTGAGGTGGAAAACCGAAATGTGATAGTACTGATGGCAGGATTTGAAACTGGGGGGAATAACTGGGCAAATAGAGTGGGTGGACTCAAACTTCCTTTGTTCAGAGTATGATGGCGAGGAAGATCAGGAAGCATATGAAACTGACTGGTGGTAAAGGGATCATAGCTTTATTGGATCTGGGAGGGTGACTGGGCTGAGGGAGACTCAAGCTGTGGTAAAATGGCAGGAAACTGCAGAATACTCTGAACAAAGGCGATCTAATTGGGGGTGTTTCCAAGAGGATTGATCATAGCGCCAAGAGGCGCGGGGGGACTTCTTCATGGGTTAGGGAACGAGAAGAAGCGTGTATATAAAATGGTACTTTCGTGTGGATTTATACGAGCCCAGGATAGTTCATGCTCGTGGTTGCTTTCAATTTTAAGGAGTCTTAAAGCAAATAAGAAGACTCTGAAGTAATGGAATGGTACTGTCGTGTGGATTTTACGAGCCCGGGACAGTTCATGCTCGTGGTTGCTTTCAATTTTAAGGAGTCTGAAAGCAAATAAGAAGACTCTGAGGTGATGGAATGGTACTGTCGTGTGGATTTAACAAGCCCAGGACAGTTCATGCTCGTGGTGGCTTTCAATTTTAAGGAGTCTGAAAGCAATAAGAAGACTCTGAAGTAGTGGACTTGTACTGTCGTGTGGATTTTACGAGCCCAGGACAGTTCATGCTCGTGGTTGCTTTCAATTTGAAGGAGTTTGAAAGCAATAAGAAGACTCTGAAGTCATGGAATGGCCAGGAAAGGAGGAAGTGTTCAATCAAGGAACATTTATGATGACCAGGAATGAGGGTGGGGGGGAACACTGGTGGGCCTCCTTGCGGGGTGAATGAATGGTGGAAAAATAACGAAACATTTGCAGTATCACAGGAGTGGATGGATCATGTAAAAAGTGTGGAACAATCTGATGGCGGCCGATGTGGCGAGCAAATCGAGGCAGCAAGGTGTCAGGACACAATGTTGAAATTGTACCAAGTGAGAGCAAGAAATGATCTCAAGCATCATCACGAGCTCGGAAAAATGAATCTGGCGATATAACAAGTGTGAAAAATGGAGAACGGCCAATGGGGCATGCAAACTGAGGCGACTAGCGGTGTCTAATAACAAAAAAAAAAAAAAATTGACGTAGAAAAATAATGCAACGAGGTGACTATCGTGACGGGATCGTCGTGCTGATTCCAATGGTGGAAACAGTTCAAAAAAACGGACTTCGTATGGGTTCAGTACGGCCAAAAAAAGAAAAATGTCAACGTACTATAAATAGTAAGTGGGACCAACATGACAAGTGCCATTTGTACTATTTGACTTTGACTAGAGATCAGAGTGGACCAGAGCTCAGGTGGCATTTTTGGACGATCCGACCGGCTGATTTCAGATCCGGGAGATACAGGTATTTCGTCAAACTCATACCTACATTGTCGTTGGGTTTGGGGGGGGGGATCAAGGGGGCTTGTGTGAGAGATTTCTTGAGGGCTTCGAATGTAGCTTCTTCTTGCTCGTCCCAGACAAAGGGTACATGGGTACGGAGCAGGCACAAGAAACTGTGAACGGTTGTGGCGTAATCGGGAACGAAGCGTCGAAGGAAATTGGATCGCCCTTGCAGACTTTGGAGTTGCCGGAGCGTTCAAGGAGAGGGAAGGTCTAAGATGGATTGGACTTTCAAGGGATCAACAGTAATTCCTTTCTGGGAAACAATGAAACCCAACAATCGGCCTGCTGGAACGCAAAAGACACACTTGTGTGGGTTCAAGCGGATCTGATATTTGCGACAACGCATAAAAACTTGCCGAAGGTCGTTAAGGTGGTCTGATCGTTTTCGGGAATGAGCTGTAAGGTCATCAAGGTAGACGAGTAGGATGTGGCCCAAATCATGAAAGAAATAGGTCATGGCCCGCTGGAATGTGGCACCAGCATTTTTTAGGCCAAAAGGCATGACACGATAGGCAAAGGTGCCCCATGGGGTAGTAAAGACAGTTTTGTACTGGTCTTCCTTTCGGATTTGGATCTGATTGTATCCGAAAAAACCGTCCATGAACGAGAGGACTTCATGCCCCGCACACGCATCAATGAGATGGTCAATAAATGGCATGGGGAAATTGTCTTTGGGATAGGCGCGGTTTAAATCTCGGAAGTCAATGCGTACTCTAATGGTGCCTTGTTTTTTGTTAACGGGAACCGGGTTTGAAACCTAGGTGGTATAGGCAATGGGATAAATGAATCCTGCCATGCGGACTTTCTCAATCTCTGCTTTGACAGCTGGGAGTTTTGAGGGATGAATGGGACGCTGTTTCAGACAAACGGGGGGTACATCGGGCCATGTGTCATTTAGGTGCTCTATAATGGCAGGGTCAAGACCGGGCATTTCAGTATAGGACCAGGCAAAGACATCACGGAATTCTCTGAAGAGTTTTTTGTATTCCTAAAGCTCTTGTTCACTGCAAGAGGCTCCTAAAGTGATGAGTTCGGGGGTTCTTCCTGGGGCAGTGATATCAATTTGGATAACAGGTGAGATGTTGGCCATGTTACCCTCTTCGAAGGCGTCAGGAGCAGGAATAGGGTCCTTGAACCAGTTGACCTTGGGGGGAAGGAAGTCTTTGGATTCAACTGCAAACTGGGTAGCAGTGTTAGAGGAGGATTCATCTGGGAGGAAGTATGAACGATGGTGCATGTCATCCCAGGGATACTCTGGGGCAGTGAGAGCCTCGAGAATCTCTTCGTCAGTACGGAAATTTTGTGTCGTCAAATTGGTTGACGAGGGAGTAGGGGCGGAAGAGATCATATAAATGGTATTAATCTCTTCGGAAGGGGAAGAGACCAGGGGGAGGATCTCCTCACTGGTGGGTGGTTCCGTCTCAAGATCCGGATTGTTCATCTCATAGAGAGATACTTTGTAATCAGGGAGATCAGGATAGTGATTTGTGTAATGCCCGTAAACACCGCATATGGCACAGGGGTGGTTAGTGCGCAGGGATTTGTCGCGAGGCTTAGGGGTTGACTCTAGTTGGACAACCGGTATACTGGGGTCATCATCAAGCATTTACATGTGTTCCTATAATGCTGGTAACTGAGGACATTGGTGAGTTGCATGGCCCAACTCATCGCACAGCGAGCATTTGGGAGGAGAACGAAACACAGGGGGGTTTTTGACTATCTTGGGAGGTGGGACAGCAGAGTAAGGTTGGGGGCCTCTGCCCCCAGTGGGTTTAATAAGAGGAGGGGGGGTGGGTTCATGGAGGACGACGGGGTAGCGACACCGGGAGGTGGTTGACTAGTAGTGAAAATGGGTTGCACCAGTTGCAGGACGACATCTGGTGTCAGTGGGGGAACGGGAGGCAAAAGATACCAAATGGCTAATCCTAAGGTTAAACCAGGGAGGCTAAGGGTAGTCATGATCGGGGCGCTAACTACTCCTGATGGAGGGAAGAGGAAAGGAATGGTATGGATGGGGGTAGCACCAATGTGGCTAGGTACCAAAGGGGGTTTAGGAAAAAAGGGCGATTGAGTAGTAGGAGTTCGCGTATTATGGAACAGGGTACACAGGTCAGACACGTCAGTGGCGGGTGACGGGGGTGGAATAGATTGGAAAGTCGAGGTCATGGGTGCATCTGAGTAAACTCTGGGCCCCATAGAGGAAACAACTAAAGTGGTGGCACTTGAAACAGGTTGTTCAACCATGGGGAGAACATTTTCGGGTGCCACGGGGGCATTGGGATCATGGTAGGTGAGTTGGTCAACCTTGACCACGCGTCCCTCATGAGGGAACATCATGGTATGAAAAATAGAAGAAGCAACCGCCCGCATGGCATACATGTAGCTACGGCCAAGTAAAAGGTTATAATCAAGCTGTGCATTAATAACCTCGATGTTGATGAGGACAGTTTTGCCAGCCAACTGGATGGGGATGTTAGTTAAGAGGCCTTGTGGTTGAGCCGAATGACCTTTGTAGGCTCGCAACGCAGTAGAGGACTGATGGAGAGTAGGGGATCCCATTTTCTGCCAGATGGAGGTGGACATGACACATGTAGAGGCACCTTCATCAATAATGCATCGATGGATGACAAAATTATGAATGGAAACGGAAACTTGGAATGCTAAAGTGGAAGTCATGTGGGGTTTGGATTGGTCCAAATCAAACGCCATTACATTTGAATCATTTGGATCGATATCCCCAATGGCCGAGAGTAAAGTCTTGCGCTGCAAAGGGTAGTTTTTTAAGACTTCTAACGCAGACATGGCTGTGGGAGATTGGGCTAAGTCATCAACAATGTTGTAGTTTGACGCAGCATGCGCATTGGGGTTATTGTTAATATGGCGAAGTGGGAAACAAGGTCCTTTGGGAGTGCCATCAAGTGGAGGTGGAGGTATACGTAATGCCTGATTAGTGGGATGAGCGTTAGTGGGTTTATCGGCGGGAGGGGCTTCAGGGGTGGAGCCATATTGGTTCCGCCGAGTCTGGAGGTGGACCTCATCAGAGGACATCATCAAAAAGTGGTGGGTACCTGACTCATGGATGGGTTGATCAGGAGCAGTGTAAGTGATTTGTTGTTGGGTTGGTGCGTTGGCTTGAGGGGGAGCCAATGGTTGGGTGTTCACTATGCCTTGGGTTGGTAAGGGGTTTTGCAGCACCAAAGGTGGCTGTTGAGGTTGTGGGGGGTTGGGTGGTGCTTGAGGAGCCGCCTGCCCTTGGCGGTGGGAATCTTCAGCCCAAAGTTGCCGAACTCACTCCATGTGTGGGCAAAAATGTGTGTAGTGGCCATAGACCCCGCAAATAGAACAAGGATGGTTTGTTCGCAAATTGGAGTTTTTAGCCTGCTTGGCCGGGCGATCAGGGTTTTGGTTAGTAGGGGCCGCATTATTATTATCAGGGGGATTAGGGGGTTGACCAGCTTGGTTTGTAGGTTGGTTGTTCCCACTATTTCAGCCCCTGCCGCGGTTTTGTTGGCCCTGGTTGCATTGGTTGGTCTGGTTTTGCTGCGGGTTTTGTTGGGCATAAACTTTCCCTTGGGCAGCAGGTGGATTCTAAGGTTGCGCAAGTGCAGGAGCAGGCTGTGGTGGATGATATGTAGGTGGAGGCTGCGCAGGTGCAGCAACTTGAGCGGGTTGCTGATAGGGCTGTGGAGCAGGTTGTGGGTTTACTGCAGGGGCGGCCTGTGGCGGGTAATAAGCGGGTTGGGCTTGTGAAGGCGCAGCAGCTGGTGCAGCCTGCTGGTGGTAGTAGGGCTGAGGTGCGACCAGGGGGGCATAAGTGGGAGTCGCGTGACCAAAACACTGAGGTGGACATGAGGGTCCATGTGAATGGTGGTGATGTTGCATGGGAGCATACGAGTTGGTGGCTCCAGGCTGTGAGGTAGCCCGCGAAAGGTCAGGGCCAGGGGTAGGACATGCTATGGAAAATGGTTGAGGATGCGAAGAGACACGGCCAATGATACTGTTGGTAGCGTGGGATTCCCCCGGCACATTGTGCTAGGAGGAATCGCCACGAGGGGTGTTAGGTATGATTGTATAGAGATAACACGACTGGGCATAAATGAGGTCGAATTTAAAAAGAGGGTCGAGATTCGTTACCTGTGTCACTGTATGTTGATCCTGGTGGTAGCGGCATGTCTGGGTCTCCCCAGAAATATATCCCCGTATAGGGGTAGTCATCGATGGAAACTATCTGTCATCACCACCATGGAAAGAAATAAGCTAGATAGGGGTTGGACACCCTACCCCCACCCAGTTTGTGCATCACAAAAGAAAAACGTGCTCAGTATGCTGCTGAAATTGAAGTTTCGCACTCTTCCCATCTTGCACTCACTAAGCTGGTGTTTCATGTTACCTAGTAGCGTAGTGCTCCAATTGTATATTGTGGGTCTCATGCACTCCACTGCATAAAACATCAGAGGCTGTGAGGCCTGGTGGAGTGAAGCCAAGCCTGCTATCCTGCCCAGTGTCAGTAGGATGGACTTTAGGCCCATCACCTGTATGGAGTTAGTTGGGATCTAACTCCCCACCTTCTCTATGTTTGGATAGAAATACACCGCAATGTACTCATCTATAGTTAGGCCACCTCCAGGCCCGTGAGAGCGTAGGTTCACCACTTCCCCCCATCGGGAAAGTCCAATAATAAAGTATATGTCCTCCACTTCTATGGTGAGGGACATCCCATCTATCTGGAACGACTCTGAGTCTGGATCCCAGTAGTCCACTAACATCTCCAATAGTCTTGGTTTGGCTCTTAAGTCACCAAGACAACAAAATTTGTAAAGCCCACATGCACATAAATCTTGTTGAGCCATTAGATCTGCCCTTACTACCTCTTCTACATCACCATGTTCACGTTCTCTCCATTCTAGGACCATTCTGCAAATAAAATTTGAGTTTTGTCCATTAGAATACTTAAAAATCATTGAGCGCAGCCACATACGCGATTATTTTCCAAACAACCACATATGTACACGACTTTGAGGGTGTTTTCTGCGTATATCCAGCCCTTTACGTGAAAAAACCCTCGATTTTTGTGTGGGTCCTGGCACGTATCTTAGAATGGCCTAGATACCCAAATACACCATGTAATTTGACAAATTTGCATCAAAATGAAAGATTAGAGCATGCATAAGTACCTGGAAAAAATGGTAGTGGATTCTGCCAGCTGGATCTCCTGGAATTCTCTATTGAAGTTCTAAGCTCAAATGGGTAAAAATTTCAAATGTTTTATAATGTTTTGAATTTTTTACTATTTATAGAATTTTTTCAAATTTTTTCAAATTTTTACCCCCTTTCCTAGAGTTTGGACTGTTTCTAATCCTTTTGGACCATTTTTGGACTAATTTATGATGTAGGAGACCTTTTTGAGTGTCGTTTCAGCCGTTGAATTGACCCGTTTGTCCCGATTTCAGGTATCATGTCTAAACTGGCATATAGGTTAGGTTTCATCACTTTTTGCATTTTGCATGACCTTATGACCATTTCATTATAGCCTTAGGTACAAATCCACTCTATTATGTCACGAAACATTCTTGCTATTTTAGAAGTGGCATGATATGAGTGGTAGAGCTTGACCTTACATGGGTACCCTAGTTAGAGCCTTATTTGCATTTGGTGCCCATGCTGACATTTTGTCCCTTAGGGTGTGGGAGTCCATTGTATAGTATTGCCATGGCATTTCGCAAGAGCTTCATACTCCTCTTGATATTTTGCTGGCCTATTTTCCTCAAGACTCCCTTGTGTCAAGTTGTAATTGCATTATCACGAGCTTTTCCTGCCTTATTGAGCCTTACGCCGGCTTCCCTAACATTGAGTTTCAGCCATATAGCCCGAGCTTGTCTCATGTGTAGCCATGCAGAGCCATTTTATATATCCTTTGCAACTTGATACCCTATTTTTACTGGGAGGGGACTTTCCCCCGAGTGTCGCTATCCTACACATGTATCCTTGCATTGAGCATAGGTATGTTCCGCTGCTTAGAACTAGTTTGTTTTCCCACACTCGTCTCATACTAGTCTGTAACTATAAAGCCATTTTATTCTTTTTCAATCTTTTTAAATATTTGAAGAAGTCCAAAAAAATAAAAAAAATAAAAAGTCGGACAAGGAAATATGTGATCTTTTGGCAGCTATAGAGTCTTGTCGCCTTCGAATAGAGCACTAAATATCACATTCGTTGGTTGGGTTTATAGTTTGACTTTAGGAGTTGTACTCATTTTATATGAGTTTATCTCCACTGACTGGTTAAGCTTCCAGTCCCCATGGAACCTCTGTCGATGCTTCCTATGTCGCAGAGATGTCCCAGTTTTATATATCGAGTCTATGCTGCCTTTATTTAGTCACCATTCATCGTTATGCTCTTGTTTGAAGGAAGTCGACACTTGAGTCGGCCATTCCTCAGTTATATTGACTTTGCATTTCGGCCATTCCCGGTACAATTATTGGTTCATGCACCTTATGATCGAGTGATTCCACATTATACAGCTTTGTTGAGTACCTCATGTTGGATGATGGGGGATTCCTTAATGCCCTCCTTCCAACATATTTCATCCCATCGACTCCAGATCATTTATTCTGGGATTGGAATCTAGATTCGTTTTTGAGTGCCTTGAGACTTGCAGTCATCAGTGGCAGGTTCTCTCACCATCAACAGTTTTTGGGAATACATCAATGTCCCCTGATCGATGGATCCTCTCAAGTGTTCGACCTCAACACATTTATTCACACTTGTTAGTTTGCACTCTAGTACCTTGATTCCCATTATCATTATTGATGGGTGATCTCGCATCTGTTAACGGTATACATCAATGACTGGTAATCAGACGACGGACTGCTGTGTTCGACCTCGACACCTCTATTCACATAGTAGGACTTGTACTCGTAGCGGTTTGTGTAGAAGACCTTCCATATTGGTGGCGTCTCTTATATGCTACATCCTTGATCATGCCAGTGTTCATGAGATTTCAGCTCTCGTGACTTGATTCCAGTATATGTCAGACATTTCCAGCCATTATGGAGATCATGATCCTTTGTATATCTTCATCATGGAGATTCTGATCTATGTATATTGTACGTGGTGATGACCACTTATGTGATATTTTGTATCATGCCTATTCATGGCCATTGTACTCTTATGTATCCGGGACTACTATATGTATTTGCAATTATGTGCAGAGTTGTATCATTGTACTATGTTGATTGGGTGGCTGGTCTTCCATTTGGGATCCTTCATCACTCCACTTTTGGGATGGACTTATAATGTATTTCGGCCATTGTATGACCCCTCTAACCCCACACATTGGGGGGCATCTGTTATAGTTGATTTTACCACACCAGGATAATCACATATGTATGGCCTTCCCCTGTCCCTCTGCAGACTCCTTAGACCCCTTGGACCATTTTTTATCCTTTTATGTTTCCTAGACCATCCCTATAAACATGTGAAAATTTCTATACACAACTTTTAAACCCCCTATCGCGTATATACATGGGTTTGACCCCTAAAACCGCGTACATCGAGATGTCTACAAAATCCAAATCCTTTTGGAGTTTTCCTTCACATGGATCTAACTCACTTGTCTCCTGACCTTCCATATGCCCTGAGATCACTCGGATTCAACCTTTAATTACCCCTTTGAAAATCTATATAAGGAACTCTTTGGATACATTGAAGGCATAAGAGAATTGAGAGGAAAGAAACTATAGTCCATTTTTGCCGGAACTTGTGCTTGAGTCTGCATCCCTTTGTCTCTTGGAGCACTTTATGTTCTTCCCAAGATTTCCTTTTTCTTGTGATCTTGCTATCGAGAGATGGAGGATTGAGGTGGTGGAGGCCCAAGTGGGGGATTCCATTTCTCCAATTTGCAGACGTGCCAACAGAGGTTGTATTCATTGTAATCTCTGATTTTATATTAATAGAAATATCTTTTCTGTATGTTTGAATGAATATTTTATCCATGGATGATTTCAAATGCTTATACATTGTTGATTATATATGCTAGAATATATCTAACACCAATAGATAGTATGCTTGTCTTGTTTACTTGTTGTTGAGGAAGTGATTCATCAATTCAAGCTGAAGTTGGAAAGCTCAACGGGGATCTACTTCAAACGTCCAGAATAAGGTACGAGGTCTGATCCTTTTGTGTTAGATATTTGATATCTATTGCATATTGGAAAGGATTGATTTCTAGAGTCAAGATGGTTGTTGTGGTACCCCAAGCCATAAGAATTTCTCTCCATAACAGCTGGCATTCAACTGTCTTGGCTTTACCACTATTTCAAAATCAAATTCTACGAACAAAAGCTTCCACCTGTAGATTCTCCCCCCCAAAACAGGATTATTTACTAGGTATTGCAAAGCTGAATGATCAGTGAACATCTTAAAGTGTCCACCCAACAAATAGTGCCTGAAATTTTGCAAAGCATATACCATCGCCAGGCCTTCCCTTTCAGTCATGGTGTAATTCCTTTTAGCAAACGATAACTTCCTACTGGCATACACTATGGGGTGATCCAAGTTTCCTTCACCTGGTTGTGCAAGAACAACCCCCAACATAGTAGAAGAGGCATCAACCTCCACATAAAATTCCTTATTCAAGCTAGGAAAAACCAGTATGGGTGTAAAGCCCATCTTGGCCTTCAAGGTGTCGAACTTTCCTTGACATTCCTTAGTCCATTCAAATGCAGCATCTTTCTTTAGCAGTTTCTCCATAGGAGCGGTAATTGCAGCATATCCCTTGATAAACTTGCGATAGTAGAATGTGTGGCCCAGTGTTGCTTAGATCATTTTTACATTTATTAGCAGTGGTAAACTGAGGATCAACTCAATCTTTGCCAGATCTACCAACAAACATTCTTTACAGACGATGTGCCCAAGTAATATACCAAAGGGTGCATAGAAAATACATTTCTTGGAATTCAATGCAATCTAATCTTGTCGACACACCCTTCCAGCATTAATCGCAGATTGTCTAGGTGGTCTCTAGCCAAGCCGTAGATGGTTTGATCATCCATATAGACCTGCAGGAACTTATGAATAAAATCCTTAAATACTGTGACAACGATGCGGGAGAATATGACGGGGGCATTTTTCATCCCAAATGGCATGATGGTATACTGGAAACAACCCAACTCAGTGACGAATGTAGTGTTATGGAAATCCTCCTTCATGATCCAGATCTGGTGGTTTCCCAAAGAACCATCTGTGAAGGAGTATACCTTCTGGCCGCCTACACCTTCCAAGACTTCATCTGTGAAAGGGGTCGAGAATGGGTCATGCATACATGTGTCATTCAACTTTCTTAGATCAACACAGATGCATATTTCTCCAGTCTTCTTCTCCTAGACCACCATCGGGCTTATCCACTCTAATTCTTCTACCGCCTTGATGATCCCAGCATCAAGCATTCGATCAAGCTCAGTTTTCACGTGATCCTTATACCGCTGGTTCAGTCTATAAAGCCTCTGGCGGACTGGTTTTGCATTTTTCCTGAGTGAAATCTTCATTTCTCCCAAATTGCTAAGGATCCCCTTCATCTTGAAAAACCGCGTGGAGAACAGATCCTAAAATTCATGTAGTAGATTTGTCACTTTGGCTATCGTCTCTTTGCCCCAATAGTCCCCAACATTGGAAAATTTCACGTTTTATACCGTCCCAATGTCAATTTTCCTAATGTGTAGCAGCTGGTTCATCAAGTCTATTGGTATGTCGAGAGCTATGACACCGTGACTTCCTCGGACTTTGGGATATTAACATTACACATCTCATTGTTGCCTTCAGGTTTCTTGGACAAGTTGTAGCACATCATCATGGATTGGATGGAGCAATTTGCAAGGGGATCAACCAGGTATGCGACAAGGGTGAATTTTAGTACTATGTCATGGATAATGTGTAAAGCATTAAATACCTCAGCATCAGCATCCTAGAAGTTAAACGTCTGCACAAAGCAAACTGACAACTCCTCCTAAGTAGTAATGGTTCTATGCAACTCTGCTGCTACATACTAGGACCGTGGCATTTCTTCGAGAGTATGAACAAAAGTGTGAACCCACTCATCTCTGGGTCATGATGTCCATAACGTCTAGCATTTGATCAAATGACTAGTGGGGTCATTCGTTCCATCATATCTCCTAGCATGGTAAACCTCTACATCACCAAAATGGACCATCATTAATCTTCGACACTGCTCGAAGTCATGGATCATCCGTTTGCGTGTCACCCACCAGCGGATCGGGGTAGCCTTTAGTGATACATTAAGAGCCAATATCCTTTACAGTTCCAACACTTTCTTTTCAAATTATTGAAAGAACTCACAGCATCTTGGAAGTCCTTCATAAATAGGCAACTCGACCATCTTAGTTGCAACATGTCGGAGAGACTGCGTAATTAAGACACACTTCTGGAATGATACCTCATGCAACCGATTCTGCCAATTTTCAAGGGCATCATCAGAATCTGAGGACACAGAACTTGCACTGCGCCATCCAGGTTCATAGTCGATATTGGGATGGATGTAGTCCTTGGAGATGTTGTATTCCTGATCCCAACTTCTCCCAATTTCATCCTTCACTGGTTCAATATAGCACCATCCTTCCTGAGGGTCCATAGGGGCAATGGGCCTAACATCCTAGTTCTCAAACGTCATAACTCAGTTTTTGAATTTGATAACTTCCATGATATCATTAGCCCACCCAATTCCTAGTAACGCTAGATAGGAACCACCATCCTCTACAAATTTTATCACATCAAAGTTTGCACGTGTTTTCATACCTTCAATGTCGACAACCAAATTTGAAACATGACCGATGGGATGAACCTTCACCTGATTTGCTAACCACAGTTGCACTCATGACCATCCTAGCATTGGCTTCCCCATCGATTGCCAAGTTTGATTCATCAAAATGTTGACATCAGATCGAAGGTCCAGAATGACTGAGTCAACCTCATAATCCCCAATCTGGATATTCATCCTCATTTCCTTTCCTGTATTTCTTTTTTGCAAGGAATTCAAAGCAGAATCCTTCACTGTTTTATTTGGAAGGTGCAACAATGTCTCAATCTCGACAAGGGCATCCAAGTCCCTTGCCAGCAATAGACAAATTTCAAAAAACTTACACAGAGTGCCATTTTTCTATGATGGTCTTGCTTCTACAGATGGGTCAAAAGCAAAATCCATTTCAATAATTGGCATATTACCCAGATTCCTTCCAATCTCCTGCTTCGCTTCAAAGAAAGTGTTTTTTTCTGTTGCAATATCAAATGCAACCTTTTTCTTTCCCACAAGTCGAACATGTTTCCATGGTCCATCATCACCAGTTTTTGCACTAACATGAGCGATAATCCTGACATCGGCATCCTTCATCCCATGTTCTATATGGATTGTTGCAACTATCGGTCCTTGACGCAAGTTTTGGGCTTGAGCTCTCGGCTGATTCGTAGCTTGATTCATTGGTATATTCTGAGCCTGGTGTGGATTCTGAGTCAGATTCTGATTCTATGATGGGATCTGACCTTGCAAGGGTGGCTGATTCTATAATTTGAACATAGGATGATTTTGATTCTAGGTGTTCTGCAACTGGGGAATATGGCTAGCCTGCCATTTCATGATCAACTGAGGACCATTCTCGATGTTATGATTATTGGATATACAGTATGTACACTGCGCATGGGGACATTCTCTCTGATGGTCCCAAATATCCCACATGTATAACACTAAATGAATTCTTGATCTCAGTCGCTTCCTCGACCAAAGCCTTCACCACGGCCCCTAAAGCCTCCATGGAATCCTCATCGGGTTCCTCCATGTTGGAACTATGGTTGATCTAGCTGCTGCTATGGAAGTTGCTGCTAAACATATTGCGCCTCTTGTGGCTAATTATACTATGGTCTCTGCACCTAGATATACTGTGGTTGTATGACTATTTGCGGCTGTGGTACAAATAGCCGCTGTGCTACAAACTACGCCTGAGGTTGCACAGGGACGAAATAAAATGGATGCAGTGGTGTGTACGATACCTGTACTACTGGCTGCGCTATTTACAGTGGTGCTTGCGTTGTCCAGGGTTCCTCCCTTTTCACAAAGTATGAATCATATGTCCTTTCTTGGAGCAAATCATAAGCACGAAAGTTTGTGTTTTCATTTACAACTCATCAACATAATGTATAGTACAAGTTTTCTGCTTTGGTAACCATCTTCTGCATGTAATCACAATTCTAATGTCAATTCCCATAGACCTGGAAGATACAACACCATGGTGCACCAACACTAATCAACAGAATAGGGGCTCCTGATAGCAAATAATTTTGAAATGTCGGACATGTATCCTTGGTATGTCCACCTGCATGGCAATGGGTACACCAAATATCATCATGATCCTCCTTGGCCTTTTTGATGTCTTGTGGTTGCATCATTAGATTTGCTAGCTACTCCTGAATTTGATTCATTCCAAAAACATTTTATCCTACTGGTGATGCTTCTAGTTTCATCGCATCCTCTAGATCCTTGCTCTATGTCGCAATATTTTGATGCATTAATGGTTGTCGAATATGTGGGACAAGTGTTGAAATGAACCATTCCTTGTGCTGAACATCGCTCATTTGAAAACTGACCTGAGCCATCAACCCTTTTTCTATACTTTAACGAGCGGGAAAGGAAGCAGCTGCGCTCGGAAATCTTTTCATTCTTTTAGGAGTCAGAAAAGAGCTTAAAAGAAACTCTAGTATGGTCAACCGATTGAAGAGGTACTGAAGGTGCCCCCATGTCGGGACAATGGACAGTGGTCCAAAGGTCATCCTATGCAGTATAGATGGAGTAGGTGTCTCTTGAACATACCGATACATGCATGGGATGGATCATGGTAGAGGCATGTGAGTCGATGCAGTAGAGGCACACAAATTGAGGTGGCTCTCAAATAGAGGTCAACAGAGTCTTATGTGAGATGTGGTGGATAGACTAGAATAAATGTGGTGTGAGTCCAAGTCTAGAGATAGCTATATGCCAAATGTATGTGAAAGAAATGATCCTCTCTCTGGGAAGTGGTCCAAGAAGTGAGTTGTGATGTATTGGCTAGACTAGAATGTGATGTAAGTATAGGTCTGGAGACATTTGTATGAAAATAAAGGGGAATGTAAACTGAGGCATCTTTCGAGAAGTGGCCCCAAGAAATGGTCAAGAAAGGGGCACTAATGTTGCCTCTTTCCAGGATAATGTCTGAATTATGGATGGAGGGGATGGATCATTAACATGACAAAACATGCAGAGGAAGACTTGCGTGGAGGTATGCAAATCGGGGTGGCCTCCAAGGATAGGTCCAGAGAATCGAGTGTTAAACATGAGACAATGGTCTCATCAAAAGATAGAGGATGGGAAACTGAACCCAGAGGTGTGAGGGGTGTCTCCAATAGACTTCAAATGACTCCGAATAGCATCTAATGGTGTTTCCCCTAGTGCAATGGTGCATAGGGAAAAACTAGACCGAATGGAGGCCTATGGGTATGGAGCTAGCTCAACGTATATGTGTGATTCGCGTGGTGACAAAAAACTGACGTGACTCCAGGAAATGTCCCAAGGAATCAGTAGGGAGGGAGGCAGTCTAAAGTTTGTTTCTCAACCCGAGAGCATTGTGCAACTGGGGAGATACGAATGTTGAAATATTGTAACTTTGAAGAATATTCTATATGTATTTGTGGTCCCCGATGATCCTACCGGGAGAACCACTTGTATTACATTGTACCCCAATGCTCCTAATTGAAATAACTAATGAGAGTCATGAGGTAGTCCCCTATAACTGTAAAGGTGGGTCATCAGCACCCTAGTGTGGTTACTTGAACCTACATGTGTAACTCGAGCCTACATGTCGAATGAGTTAACTTAAGTGAATGGATGAATATAAATAGAGGTGTAGCGCTCCTCATTTGTAACACAAACTCTCACTTGAGTAACACACTTGAAGGAGAGAAGTAGCTGGAGAAGGAGGAGGATCAGGTTTTTGATCTCCTTGTTGGTTTTACCTTTTTACCTTTTTGGGGCATCTATATTGAGGAAGCTTTTGCTGGGTTTTTCCCTTTAGGTTTTTCCCAGGATAAATTTGTGTTGTTCTTGTGATACTATTTCTTTCAGTGATCCTGTTTATATTCTTTTGTTATGGAAATGAAATGAAATATTGGTGTTTTAGCTAAGCATATAAAAATTTAACATGGGATTAGAGCTAACCTGAATAGGACAGCTTTCACAAGCTATAGAAGCTAGGGCTTCTTAATTTTTGGTTCTCTCTCCAAAATCGATCAGCAAAAGAAGGCTAAGTTGACTCTCCATTGAAGGGTGCATCTTTTTGTCGAAGCGGAATTCGATTCCGAGCATTTTCAGTTTTCGGTGCGGGAAATTAGGGCTTCTTACTGAAGAGGAATTTTTGGGTGAGCCTAGCATAGGATTTCTCTACTCATCAAAATCAAATTTTAGAGACCTGGATCAATATTTTTTGTTGGGTGAAACTCTAGGAAAGTCAAACCCTAGTTTGACCCCGAAACACATATTTCATTAAATTTGTAATTATTTAGTGGATCTAGAATTTAGAACTTCCGCTAGATTGAGTTCTTTCAAAATGAGGAAAGTCATAGACTTTGAATCCTTACATAATGTCTAGTAATATTATTTATAGTTTGTATTTAATGTTAAGTTGATTAAATTATTTTATGACATAATACCAACATTGTATTTGTTACTACAATAATTAGAAATATTGTCGTAGTAATTATTTGTGTCTTTGTTGAGTATGTTGTTTTATTTTTGGAAGTTCGCACTACTTATAATCAAAACAGGAAAATATTTTATGACTTTAAAGTCTACGTTTTACCCTTGTAATGATTAAAATAAATTATGAATTAAAATAGCAACATAATTTATTATTATTGTTGTTGGTAGTGGTAGCGGTAGTGTATTAAAAACTAAGTTGATGAATGTTTACTTTATGAATTATAGATTAACGCGAGAAATTTATTACGTATAAATTTATTTAATGATATTGATGTTAGTAAAGCCTCCCTTATTTATTAATATTATTTATTTTAACAATCAAAATTAATTATGAACTAGAATAGTATTAGTGCAGTAGAGTTTGATTTTTTTAATATACAAGAGGAAAGGGGGAAAACCAACTTACCTAATTATTGCAAGTGTTCATTATTTAATTATGAAGTATTTGAACAATGTGTTTAATTGAAAAGAGCATATTTTTATTGAAAATATAGATATCTTACAATATTTATATTATCAATAAGATTTAAATCATGTATTAATTTATGTTAGGGCATGAAGGAATCAAACCACCATCGTCCTGCTTGGAATGCAGGTGCTCTTCCATTGAGCTAGCACCCTTTACAACATGAGGGGAGAGGGACTGTGTTAACACCTGGATTACACATTTCTAATCCTCTATGACAAAGCAAAATGATGTTTTATTCAGAGAGGAAGTCTAGAAGATGTTTTAAGGTTCATTATTGAATATGATTATGCACATTTGATATAGTGACATGTTGAGTTTATGTAAAAAACAAATTGAAAAGTTAACAATTGAATGGTGTTATCTAATTCACATAAAGTATCGTCACGTGAATTAACATAGAAGTTGAACCAAAATTTTCATATTAGTTAATAATATAAAATTCCTCAAAAAAAGGCTTGAAGAGAATATTTGATATACAACAAACATTTAAAAGTGTTTCTTCTTGTATATTAATAACTAGTTCAAAGAGAAAATTACATTCATGAATCATCTCCACATAATCTCCTTATATTCAATCAAGCAAATCAATTACAACTTGTACACCATATTTATTTATCGTGGTCTTCCTGCAATCTTCTTTCTTTTGCATCCATGCCCAAACTATGGTATTAACTGTAATAGATCCAAGTCATGTGTCATCAAGGTTTGGTACCCAATATTTTTCTAAAATTTTCCTTTGTATTTCCCTGAACTAGGCTTCCATCAATCAACCTTTACATGAAGAGTCTCACTTTCATCATTCTGGAAGATATATGAGGTGGTTTTTGCCATCCAAATCATCTCTCCTTCATCCTTAGTTCATGATATAACTACCAACACCTTTACTTTCTCAAATTCAATCATAGGATTGAATCTTGGCTTTATCTTGTTGCACCTGGGTCCAACATATACCAGTTCATCCGTCACATTATCAAATTCTCCATCCATAATACTTATATTACATGCAGTGCATTACGATCAGCATTAAATCTCACATGGATTAAATTGTCTTTATGATGCAATGTATTTGATGATAATTTCTAACATGAATTAAAGCTAACATGATGTTATCACTTAATGATTGATTTTCTGGATTAAGTTATGTGAAATATTTTCAGTCCACAATGAATTTTTCATGGTTCCCGTAACAAACATGGGTGGAGTGTCCACTCAAAATGTTGGTTTGAAAAACGTTCACACAGTTTAATCCAGAAAATCAATCACAATGATGACAAACTGATAAAACCGGCACGGTCAAAATGTTAGTACTGTATTTATTGAGTATAAGTTAATATACTAGTACAAAGTTGGAACCACTTTAAAGTCTACATGAGAAAAATATAATTATGAATTTGAATGCAACATAGTAGTACAATTAAATTTATATCAACTATAGTAACGAATAATAGGAAAAACTCTTTTCAAACCTTATTGCAAGTGCCTTACATTTATTCACAAAGCAATTCTATAAGATATTTTAAGGTGCATTCACATAAAGTATCATCACATGAATTAACATTGGAGTTGAACCTAAATTTTCATATATGTAGCAAATAATATAAAATTCCTTGAAAGGTAGCTTGAAGAGATTATTTGATATACTACAAACATTGACAATTTTTTCTTCATGTATATTAATTAGTCATTCAAAAAGAAAAATTACATTCATGAATCATCTCCACCTAATCTCCTTATATTTTCTCAAGCATATCAAGTACAGCTTTAGGATGAAGATTTCTATAGTTAATCATAATGACAAAGAGAGTTTATGGAATTAAATTGTGTGTATTGAAACGTCCCTACGTTTCAAGTGGACACTTCACCAATCATCAGGGGAATAAAATGAAAAGCTAAAAGTAGTATTGAAGAAAGTGAGAAAAAGCTAATAATAAATAAGGAAAGGATTTTGCACATGCATTAATGAATATAATTATGCACATTTGATATAGTGAGATGTTGTGTTGATCTAAAAGACAAATTGAAAAGTTAAAATTTGAATGGTATTATCTAATTCGCATAAAGTATCATCACATAAATTAACATTGAACTTGAAGTGAAATTTCATATATGAAGTAAATAATATAAAACTCCTCAAAAAGTAGCTTGAAGAGTATTTATTATAGTACAAACATTGAAAAATGTTTCTTCATGTATACTAAAATTCATTTAAAAATCAAAGTTACATTCATGTATCATCTCCACCTAATCTCCTTATATCCGCTCAAGCAGATCAAGTACAGCTTGTACACCACATTTATTTATCTTTGTCTTCTTGCAATCTTCTTTCTTTGGCATCCATGCCCAAACTATGGTATTAATTGGAATAGATCCAAGTTCTGTGTCATCAGTATTTGGTACCCAATATTGTTCTAAAAATTTTTCCTTGTATTTCCCTGAGCTAGGATGCCACCAATCAATCTTTACATGAAGGGTCTCGCTATCATCATCCTGGAAGATATCTGAGGTGGATTTTTCCATCCAAATCATCTCTCCTTCATCCTCATTTCCTGATCTAACAAGCAACATCTTTCCTTTCTCAACATAAATTCTAGGATCGAATGTTGGCTTTGGCTTTTTGCACTTGGGTCCAACATATACCGGTTCATCTGTCACATTATCAAAATCCCCATCCATAATACTTGATATTGCATGGAGTGCATTACCATAAACGTTAACATTTTGCCTCGTCTTTGGCCAAAAATCATCAGAAGAAGAATCATTTTCATCCAAGGGTGTATGGTCATTGTAGATTCCATCTAATGCATCAAGAACTCTTTTCCAATAATCTAGTTTTTCATTCCATTCCTCTGTAACAATTGGTGAATTCTCATTGCAATAGTCTCTTTCCACATTTTTATGTATGATGTTATTCCTTCCTTTAGTTCTTTTAAATATGCATCATTGTCTTTGGGAAGTAAGAAATATGGCTTCCCTGTGGGCAATATAGGTCGGCCTTCATCATCTATATTCCACAACTCCACTAGTTCTGACCACTCAATGTCTCTGATGGATTCTTTATACCTCATAACTGGAACATCATTGAGTACAAGGAATTGGAAGTACTGGACACTAATATGTACAACTAGTGCATTTTTCCCCTCCTTGATGTACCCATTAACAAAACTTTTGAAGTCATATACTTTGTCAATAAGTGTAGGTGGAAACACCCTTTTTTCTTCTATTGTGCGATATGTATCCATCATCTCAGGTAAAGAATATATATATTTACTTTTCAAGTTTGAAGACATTCTTCCATAGGTTCCATATATGTCTTCATGGGTGTTCCCCATAAGCAAGAACCCAACCTCAATAGTGATGAAGACACCAAGTGCAGTTAATAGTGATAGAAACATGAAAACATAACGATTCTTATTATCACTAGCTGCATTGTCCAACTGTAACAACAAATGTGGAGGAAGAGGTTTAAAATCAAGATTTTGATTTGTTGAGCTTCCATTTAAAGATAGGAAAGCATCCTTGTACACTCTACATTTTGAGTAAATAGAGTTTTGAAGTAATGCATTTGAAAGTGTGTTTCTTGAACTTCCACTCTCATAAAGCAAATCACCATACATATCAAGGTGTGGGTCTTCAAGGTCCCTCAAGCACTTTGCAAGAGATGTAATGGTAAATTGTGATCCCATGTGTACAAATGGTAGGGAAAAATGACCAAAACCTCTTGTGCTATGCACATGTGTTAGCATACCTGTCAACGACAAACCCAAGTTTGTTCCTGCAACAGATTTTGATTTGACACGTAATCTTGGGATTTAAGTCTTTGTTTTTTCCATTTTATCATGGATAATGCTCAAGTATTCCTTTGGATACCGCTCTGACATAATTTTGTGGGCATAGTAGCAATATCTTCCACACATAACAATATTGTTATGTTTCTTCAGTCTAGCTCATGCCTTTTCTTCCAGCTCTTTTGTAGTCATTGTCTTCATCTGTGCTTTCAACACAATACATTCACTACATTTACTGAAGTTAGTGTTCTTTGAGAATGCCACATCTGGAAAATGAGTATTCCAAATCTTGCTCATTGTTGGCTGTGATATTGATGGAAAATTTATCTCTTGAAGAGCCTCTTTGATCTCTTTTAACAAAGAACTTTGGGTGTATGTTGATGGAAACAATATTAAAGGAGCAGATGTTCCATCTTCTTCAACTTGTTGTGTTTGGTTCAGTGAAAAGTCTGAATTATCCATTACAATTTTGTGCAATATTTCTATGGCTGCCACAGTATGTGCACGTGGTTTTCATTTGTTGGTGTTACCATGAATTCCTTTGACATGTCCTTGTTGGAAATTATGTTGGTAAGTATAGAAGGTGCTTTCAGGAATATTATGTATCTTGTACCATGCTTTCTTACAAATAATATCTCCATTAAAGCTCATGTCCTTTACTTTCCTAATAGTAGGAGGTAGGCCATGGCCATGGCTCTTTGACATGATTGTGTTGGAAAGGAGTGAATTCAAGACAAATTCCCTAATGTCATTTTTTTTAAAGAGTTTCATACCCCTTCTAGTAGTTGCAATGGCTTTCCTATCCACATGTTGAAGACAATATTGTTTGCAACATTCATCCGCTGCTAAAAGTCGTATTTCTTTCTCTTCATCTCTTTGTATTTGAAAGTTTCCAACTTTTTTTGTAGCCACAACTTGTTTAATCCTTTTATATGGCCTCGTTGCGTGCATAGCAATTGAGTCTGGGCCTTTTTCATTATAAATATCATCATCCCATGTGTTTGAG
>LPNX010994765.1:215258-271787 GCA_001517045.1 Pseudotsuga menziesii | reverse complement strand
CACCCCCTAGTGTATTCTCAAATCCTGTTGGATGTGGCAAAAGAGAATCATGTTTTAACACTTTCTCAATGTTAACCACTATGGATCCCTTTTTCACCATCCTTCCATGCACCTTATGACCAATATCTGTATTGAATATGGATCCTTCACCCACCTTCAATCCACATTGCAAAATATTTACTTGTCTCCAATAGAAAATGCAGAAGAGACATTTGCACTGACACAGCAAATTAAACAAACTTAGTATTTGCTCAAAAAAAACAAGCAATGTACTATCAAAAACACTTAACATGTGCTTCAAGATTTTAATTTACCTTCGTTATGCCTCAAATATATGATCTTCCATGGATGTAAGTCCCCTTCATCAACATCTTCCACAATCAAATGTGGTTCAATGAAATCAATTATCAAAACCATAAAATATCCTGCATTAAGCCTTTGTCCACCATAATGAGTTGTAGTCTTTGTAGATTCAACCTTTCCTAGTCCAACAACTTGACCATTAATTAGGAGGTCAACATAGTCTCCTCTTGTCAAAACTATATTTTCCATTGTAACTCCTCCCAATTTTTGTAACACATTTGAATTGTAGTTTGTAATTACGGTTAAGCCATATGAAGTGTATGTTCAAAAAAGTAATATAGTTGCAATAATTCAAAACAATAGGGTATCCCTTTTGTATGCCACGAAACATTGTTCCCCTACATCTTGTGCACGCTAGAAAAAAGAAATTTACATATAAATTACACAAAATATATATGAAGAGATAACAATAAGAGATCCAAGAATTATTATAGAATGATAGATATCAACTCCAATAAAACCACCAAATTCCTATTTGACTTTGGACATGGGACTTATATTATTGATGTATGTGTATGAATGTGCTGGAAATCTAGCTAGAGTTAGCTTCCGTTCTTAAAATGTTGTACGTTGAATGAAATTTAATGTGTGTTAGTTTTAATAATGTAGTTTTTCATTTAACAAAATCACTTTGTCATCAATCACATTACACCATGATGGAAATCTAGCTATGTTAGTTTTCATAATGTAGTCTTTCATCTAACAAAATCACATTGTCATCAATCATATTACACCATGATGGAAATCTAGCTGTGTTAGTTTTCATAATGTAGTTTTTCATTTAACAAAATCACACTGTTGTCAATCACATTACACCATGATGGAAATCTAGCTGTAGTTAGCTTTCGTTCAGAAAACATTGCATGGTGACTAAAAGCTAATTTGTGTTAATTTTAATATGGTAGTTTTCTATCTAACACAACCACATTGTTATCAAATACGTTACACCATAATGAAAATATAATGGAGTTAGCTTCCTTCTAACAACATGGCATGGTAAGTGAAACCTAACATGCGATTTCTTTCATAAGGAATTTTTCCTTCTAACACAACTACATTGCCATCAATCACATTGTACTATGATGGAAATCTAGTTGGAGTTAGGTTTTGTTCTTAAAACATTGCACGGTTAGTGAAAACTAAAGTGTGTTACTTTTCATAAGGTAGTTTTTCATCTGACACAACCACATTGTCATTAATTAGTTTTTTATCTGACACAACCATATTGTCATCAATTACATAGCACCATGATGGAAATCTAATTACAGTTAACTTTCATTCTTAAAACATTGCACCGTGAGTAAAAGGTAATGTGTGTTAGTTTTTCATAATGCAGTTTTAAATTTAACACAACCACGTTGTTATCAATCACATTGCACCATGATGGAAATGCAGTTGGAGTTGGCTTTTGTTCTTAAAAAATTGCACGATGAGTGAAAGCTGATGTGTGTTAGTTTTCATAAGGTAGCTTTATATCTAAAACAACCACATTGTCATCAATCACATTGTACAACAATGGATATCTAGTTGAAATTAGCTTTTGTCCTTAACTCATTGCACGATGAGTGAAATCTAATGTGTGTTAGCTTTCATAATGTATTTTTTCATCTAGCACAACCACATTGTCATCAATCACAATTCACCATGATGGAAATCTAGTTGGAGTTAGCTTTTGTTCTTAATACATTGCACGATGAGTAAAAGATAATGTGTGTTAGCTGTCATAAATTAGTTTTCCATCTAACACGGTCATATTGTCCTCAAATACATTACACCATGATGAAAATATAGCTGGAGTTAGATTTTATTCTAACAACATGGCATGATGAGTGAAAGCTAATGTGTGTTAGTTCATTGCACCCTGATGGAAAGATAGCTGGAGTTAGTTTTTGTTCTTAAAACATTGCACGGTTGAGTGAAAGTTAATGTGTGTTAGTTTTTGAAATATAGATTTCTATGTAAAACAACCACATTGTCATCAAATACATAACATGATAATGAAAATCTAGCTATAATTAGCTTTTCTTTTAACAATGTGTTAGCTTTCATTCTTAAAGCATTGTACGGTGAATGAAAGCTAATGTGCGTTAGCTCATTGCACCAAGATGGAAATCTAGTTAGTGTTAGCTTTTGTTTTTAAAACATTGCACGGTGAGTGAAAGTTAATGTGTGTTAGAATTCATAAGGTAGTTTTCTATCTAAAAGAGTCACATTGTCATCAAATACATAACACCATGACGAAAATCTAGCTGAAGTTAGCTTTAGTCCTTAAATCATTGCACGATGATTGAAATCTAATGTGTTAGCTTTCATAATGTAGTTTTCATCTAACACAACCAGGTTGTCATCAATCACAATGCACCATGATGGAAATCTAGTTGTTGTTAGCTTTCATAAGTTAGTTTTTCATTTAACACAACCGCATTGTCATCAAATACATTACACCATGATGAAAATCTAGTTAGAGTTAGCTTTGCTCCTAACAACATATCCGGATTAGTTTTCTATCTAACACAATTACATTGTCACATTGCACCGTGATGGAAATCTAGCTGGAGTTAGCTTTCAACCTTAAATCATTACACAGTGGGTGAAATATAATGTGTGTTCGCTTTCATAATGTATTTTTCCATTTAACACAGCCAAATTGTCATCAATCAAAATGTACTATGTTGAAAATCTTGCTAGAGTTAGCTTTTGTTCTTAAAACATTGCACGATGATTAATAACTAATGTGCATTAACTTTCATAAGGTAGTTTTTCATCTAACACAGCCAAATTGTCATCAAATACATTACATGGCACAGTTTTCCTTCTAACAACATGGCACTATAAGGGAAAACTTATGTGTGTTAGCTCATTACACCAAGATGGAAATCTAGCTGGAATTAGATTTTTTTTTAACATGGCACGATGAGTTATAGATAATGTGTATTAGCTTTCATAAAGTAGTTTTCCATGTAATACAACCCCATTGTCATTAATCACATTGCGTTGTATTGAAAATCTAGTTGAAGTTAGATTTCATCCTTAAATCGTTGCACGGTGAGTGAAATCTAATGTGTGTAAGCTTTCATAGTGTAGTTTTCTATCTAACAAAGTCACATTGTCATAAATCACAATGCACCATGATAAAAATCTAGTTTTGATTAGCTTTCATTCTTCAAACATTGCAAAGTGAGTAAAGGCTAATGTTTGTTAGCTTTCATAATCTAGTTTTTAATCTAACACTGCCACATTGTCTTATTACACCATGATGGAAATATAGCTGGAGTTATCTTTCAACCTTAAATCATTGCACAATGAGTTAAATCTAATATGTGTTACCTTTCATAATGTATTTTTTCATTTAGCACAACCACATTGTCATCAATCAAAATTCCCCATTTTGGAAATCTAGCTAGAGTTAGTTTTCGTTCTTAAAATGTTGCATGGTGAGTAATAGCTAACTTGTGTTAGCTTTTGTAAAGTATTTTTTTATCTAACACAGCCACATTGTCATCAAATACATTACACCATAATGCAAATCTAGCTGGAGTTAGCTTTCCTTCTAACATGGCATGGTGAGTGAAAGATAATGTATGTTAGATTTCATAAGGTAGTTTTCCATCTAACACAACACATCGTCATTGATCACATTGCACTGTGATGGAAATCTAGTTGGAGTTAGATTTCATCCTTAAATCATTGCACATTGAATGAAATCTAATGTGTTAGCTTTCATACTATAGTTTTCCATCCAGCACAACCACATTATCATCAATCACAATGCACTGTGATGGAAATCTAGCTAGAGTTAGCTTTCGTTCTTAAAACATTGCATGGTCAATAAAACTAATGTATGTTAGCTTTAATAAGGTAATTTTTCATCTAACACAGCCACATTGTTATCAAATACATTACACCATGATGAAAATTTAGTTGGAGTTAGCTTTCCTTCTAACAACATGGAACGATAAGAGGAAACTTATGTGTGTTAGCTCATTACACCATGATGGAAATCTAGCTGGAGTTAATTTTCCTTTAAGCAACATGGAATAATGAGTGAAATCCAATTTGTGTTAGCTTTCATAAGGTAGTTTTCCATGTAACACAACCACATTGTCATCAATCATATTGCGTTGTGTTGGAAATCTAGCTGAAGTTAGCTTTCATCCTTAAATCATGACACGGTGAGTAAAATCTAATGTCTGTAAGTTTTCATAGTGTAGTTTTTCATCTAGCACGGCCACATTGTCATCAATCACAATGCACCATGATGGAAATCTAGCTGGAGTTAGCTTTCGTTCTTAAAACATTACACGGTGCGTAAAAGTTAATGTGTGTTAGCTTTTGATAATGTAGTTTTCCACCTAACACTGCCACATTGTCATCATATAAATTACACCATGATGGAAATCTAATTCATTACAACATGGCACGATGAGTGAAAGATAATGTGTGTTAGCTTTCATAAGGTAGTTTTCTATCTAACACAACCACATCATCACTGATCGCATTGCACCGTGATGAAAATCTAGCTGGAGTTAGCTTTCATCGTTAAATCATTGCACGATGAGTGAAATCTAACGTGTTAGTTTTCATAATGTAGTTTTCCATCTAGCACAACCACATTGTCATCAATCACAATGCACCATAATGAAAATCTAGCTAGAGTTAGCTTTCATTCTTAAAAAATTGCACGATCAGTAAAGATAATGTTTTTTAGCTTTCATAAGGTAGATTTCCATTTAACACAGCCACATTGTTATCAAATACATTGCACCATGATGGAAATTTAGCTGGAGTCACAACTACATTTCAACCAAAAATCTGACGGCCGTATTGTCATATTTTCGACACTTCCCTATCCAATGTACAACACTATGATTTTTTTAAGCGTCGGTGGATTTTCGTCGGTTATCCGGCATCTTTCCAATCCGTCGGTTAAGCGACAACTCAGTTTACTGTCGGTTAAATGTAAATCGTTGGTTATCTGGCATCTAATTCATATTAAACTTTAAACACGTGTCGCTTAAACGACTATAATGAAAACATAAGTGTCGGTTAAGCGATGGTGGAGATTTTTTTTTTTAAAACTACACTTACAGGCCGTCGCTTCCACAGCATGGCCTTCGGTTCACCAATGAAACCCGTCGCTTAACCGATGGCTATCCGACGGATTATGAAAACTCAAATGTCGGTGAAGCGACAGTATTGAATTTTTTTTTTTAAATCACCTATAGGCCGTCGCTTAACCGACGGCTATCCGACGGATTATGAAAACTTAAAAGTCGGTTAAGCGACGGTATTGAATTTTTTTTTTTTTTTTAAAATCACCTACAGGCTGTTGCTTAACCGATGGCTAAAAGTGTTTTTAAAAAAAAATACAAATGCCAGATTACTAGAGACACACCCTGATGTTTGTATAGATTGTGAAATTACTACAATAAAGCGAATGTTGCTAACAAAGTGCCCATAAACAAATATCAGTAAGCTATGCCTGAAGTAACGATCGTGAGATAAAATGACAAATGATTAATAGCTTTGACCAAATGTATGTGTGTAAGAAATATATATATGATTTGGATGACAAAGTCTTGCTTCAAGTTTTGATATGCTCAATTAAGTCATGTATCAAATATATAGCTCTTCCAAGAGTAGTATGTTTGAATGAGTATGGTTGTTCAAAGATAGTTATTTGTTCAAGTCAGAATAAATGCAAATGTTTCAAGTAAGGCCAAAAACAATTATTATCAAACAATTATGCAGCAATAGTACCTTTCAGTCAAGAAATGAAGGGATGCTCATTCAAATGGAGCATATGGACATTGCTCCTACCGTGGTCACATACAACATGCTTATTCATGGACATTGTCGAGCAGGTGCCCTTGAAAAAGCTTTGGATCTCCTACAGACAATGGAGAAAACAGGTACTGTTCTTAATGCTTATACTTACAATATATTAATAAATATCCATTGCAAAAATGGGGATCTGTAGAGGGAAAATGGGTTTTTGAAAGACATGCTAGAAAAAAACCTAGGGCCCAATAATGTCACATATAGTACGTTTATTGATGGGTTTTGTAAACAAGGGAAGTTGGATAAGGTGATTGGATTGTATGAGGACATGTTGAAAAATTGCATCAGGGCTGATCCTGTGACTTATACTGCACTCATCGATGCACTTTGTAGGGCAGGAAGAATGGAGGAGGCGGGGGGGTTTGTACAAAAAATGAGAGAAGAGGGATTTGTGGGTGATTGTGCTAGTTATGGGGCTCTGATTGGTGGGTATCGCAGGGATGGGCATTTGAGAGATGCAAAACTCAATCTTCCAAGTAAAAGGACATGTCGTGAAATCTATTTCTAGTCAATCAAAATTATATCTTGAAAAACAATCAAATGCAATGGCCAAACGTATGTGAATAAACACTTCAATGACATAGGCAACTTCCAAGTTACTTTTGTTTTTGCAAAGTGAAAATGATTTCACACTAATGTCAAGACAACTATTTCCAGCCCAAGTAAATTGTATTGTAACAGCAACAATAGTACCTTTCAGTCAAGAAATGAAGGGATGCTCATTCAAATGGAGCAGATGGACATTGCTCCTACCGTGGTCACATACAACGTGCTTATTCATGGACATTGTCGAGCAGGTGCCCTTGACAAAGCTTTGGATCTCCTGCAGACAATGGAGAAAACAGGTATTTTTCCTGATGCTTATACTTACAATATATTAATAAACGACCATTGCAAAAATGGGGATCTGCAGAGGGCAAATGGGTTTTTGAAAGACATGCTAGAAAAAAACCTAGGGCCCAATAATGTCACATATAGTACGTTGATTGATGGGTTTTGTAAACAAGGGAAGTTGGATAAGGCGATTGGATTGTAGGAGGAGATGGTAAAAAAATGCATCAAGGCTGATCCTGTGACTTATACTGCACTCATCGATGCACTTTGTAGGGCAGGAAGAATGGAGGAGGCGGGGGGGTTTGTACAGAAAATGAGAGAAGAGGGATTTGTGGGTGATTGTGCTAGTTATGGGGCTCTGATTGGTGGGTATCGCAGGGATGGGCATTTGAGGGATGCAGTCAAGAAGCATGATGAGATGGTCAACAATGGATTCTGCCTTGCGTTTTCACATATTCATCCATCATTGATGCATTTTGCAAGCAGGGTAATGTGGAAGCTGTTGCGGTGCTACAAGGTTAGATGGTGAAGAAGGGTCTGGCATTCAATGTTGTGACCTATGGTGCTATTATTTCTGGGTTTTGCAAAATAGGAAAGATGGAAGAGGCAGAGAGATGTTTGGAGAAAATGCTAGAGGAGGGTATTGATTCTGATGAGGTTACCTATGGTATGATGGTAGATGGGTATTGCCGAAAAGGAAAAGTCGATAAAGTATTTATCCTGCTTGAATAAATGGAAATGAAAGGGGTTTTGGTTACTCTCATCACTTACAATGCTCTTATAAATGGGTTGTGTAATGGAGGCAAGATGATTGAAGCAAGTACTCTGTTAAAAGAAATCTCAGCAAGAGGTTTGGCTACCGACAATGTGACTTACAGCACCCTGATGGATGGGTACTGCAAGGGAGGAACTGTGCTGAGAGCATTGGATGTTTACAAGGAAATGGAGGCAAGAGGAATTGAGCCAGATGTCATCACTTGTAACGTGCTTATCAAAGCACTTTGTATGGTTGGTCATTTTCGGGAAGCTACAGATGTCTTCATGTGGATTCCTAACAGAGGGTTGGATCCCAATGTTGTTACTTTCTACATTCTTATCGGTGAATACTGTAAAGAAGGTAAGATAGAGGAGGCTTTGGAATTCTGGGAAGAACTACAAATACGTGGTGTTATGCCCAACATTTCTAATTACAATTTAGTTATCAATGCCTTTTGTAAGAAAGGTAGGATATCAGTTGCAAGCAACCTCCTTAAAGATGCCTTGGACAAAGGTTTAATTACAGATGTGATTACCTATAGGGCTTTGATTAAGGCACATTCTGAGGTAGGAAATATACAGGAGGCCTCTGAACTTCTTGATAACATGATAGGTTGTGTAATTGTGCTAGATGACTCTCTCTATAACACTGTCATCGACAGACTTTGCAATCAATGGAAATTTGATACTGGTATGAAACTCTACAATGAAATAGAAAGGAAAGGCATGCTCCCAAGTATTAGAATTTACATTTCACTTATCATAGTACTCGTAAAAAATTGCACAAAGGAGGAGTTTAATGAGATTCTGAACAGCACCTATGTAAAAGAATTGGCTTATGATGTCAGAACTTGCAATATGCTGATTGATTGTTTGTGCATGGAAGATGCAGATTTTGTCATGAATTTGTATGACAGAATGGAGGTGAAAGATGTTGCACCTAATGCTTCTACATACAATGTTGTCATTGGTGGACTTTTCAAAGTAGGAAAGGTAGATATGGCATTGAAGATGCATTTGAGAATGCAGAAAATGGGTTTTCTGCCTGTTATTGAAAGCTTCAGCACCCTTATGAATGGTATTTGCAAGAAGGACAGTTTGGAAGAGGCTAATAATATTTTTAAACTAATGCTAGAGAAAGGTTTAGTTCCTAATGTTTAGATTTACAGTAAGATGATAATTTCAAATTGTGAAAGGGGATGCATAAAGGGAGCCTTAAAAATGCATTATGAAATGAAAGATAAGGGGTTATTACCAGCGTAGGAAACTTATCACTCGCTTATTTATATACTTTGCAAATAAAGGGACACATATGGAGCTCTAACGATTTACAATGAAATGGAGGCCAAATCTATGTTGCCAACTGTCTCTAGTTGTTTAGTTGTCCTTGATCTCTTGTGTAGAGAAGGGAGGGTGAAAGAATCATGCAAGCTTTTAAAGGCAGCATTGAAGAAGGGAATTGTGGCAGATGAAGTTGTTTATGCAAAAGTAATTTATTGCATGTGCAGAGAAGGTTGTTTGGATGAAGATTTAGAACTATGCAAGGAAATGGAATTAAAAGGTACTATGCCTAATGAGGTCACATATAATTCAATAATTGATGTACTTTGCATTGAAGGCCGCCTCGTAGAAGCTTTCAGGTTATTTGATGCTATGGAGAGAACAGGTGTTACTCCCACTGTTACCACTTATTCGAAACTCATACGTGGTCTCTGTAAGAAAGGATATTTAAAGGATGCAGAAGAGCTCTTGAATAAATTTTTAGCCATGGGCCTTGTCCCAAACATCAATATTTACAATCTCTTGATTTCTGGATACTGCAAGCAAGGAAAAATTAAGGAGGCATCGACTCTTCTCTTTGAAATGGAGAAGTGGAGTATTCTGCCAGATGTTTTTATGTTTGAGTCACTGATTAAAGGGCATTGCAAAAAATGCAATATGGAGGCAGCTCTAACACTGTTTCATGAAATGGAAAGGAGAGGAATTGCAGCAAATCTATTTTGCTACATGAACCTTATTAATGGGCTATGAAGTAAAAGCAGGATGGAAGAAGCAAGTAAACTTGTAGAAGAACTGCTTGAGAGGGATTTAATTCTTGGCATCAATACTAACAGTAGATTATACTCTGAATATTTTAGAAGATTGAATTCTGTGGGAACTGATAATTTTTTTGTTGGGCCAGAGCTTGATATCTCATTTGTTGATTTCATCAAAAGGCTTTACCATGAAGGAAAGATACAGGAAGCAACAACTATATTAAGGGAATTGGAATTAAAGAATTCAGCTTCTGGTATTTCAAGTTGTACTGTGCAACTTGATAGGTCATTCAATGATGATGACATTGATACAACTTCCATGCTGACAGCTAATACAGATGAAGAAATTCCGAAGGAGGTTTTGGCCACTCATGTTAGTTCACAGGATATGGAATCTATCATCAGGCTTTGTAAGGAAGGTAGAATGCAATATGCATTGATGTTTTATGATGAAATGATTAAAAAGGGGCTAGTGCCAAACTTTAATACTTTTAGTGTTATCATTAGGTCACTTGACACAAATGATAAGCTGCAAGAAGCAAACAAGGTAATGAAAGAAATGCTAGTATTGCTCAGCCATATCACTTGAAAGAGGAACACTGTAAATTATGGATAATTTATTAATTTCTGAGGTATGGTAAAAATTTGACTACTTGAAAGACACAAGAGAAATGGGATAGGATTTAGAATCTGTTCCATTGGCCCTCAATTCGCTTAGTTGATCTACTTCTGGAGAAACTGTCTTGACTCTTGACAGTGGACTTATTCTCAATCATTTTTGAGGAATACATGTTTAGATATTATCAAGTTGAGATCTTCTTCTGCACTTAACTGAGAACACAATCGGAGGGAAGAGGGCAACGCTCTTACACAAATTATTGTGTGACATCATAAAGATATTGCTTTACCTTGTTTATCGATGAGCACCTTTTGCTGTTTGAATGTGTTGGGATGTTGATGACATTCAATTGATGTCTACTCATGAGAACCGATCTCTTAACTTGGTAGTTTGCTTATACATGTTTAACTTGGAATTTATTATACACAGGGCTTGTGTTGAAGTCAGGAAATTTGCAGAGATGTTTTCAACTAACTCCCCACTTTCAATGCCTGAATAATTGGTTTTGGTAAAAGTAAGCCTTTTCCTAGTGTTTTAGGAAGAGTGTTCAAAATTCTCAGGATTGAGGTATGTCCTCACTTCATGCAGAAAATTCGACATACCTGATGAATAGTATTTCAATCTTGAGAACTGCTACTTATTGCTGACTAATAAAAAAATTGAGCATTGTGCTTAATACTCTTGTATCTATAAAATTAAAGGCCATTAGCATCCTAAATGAGGTAGAGATGAACTATTACTATTACAGAGGAGCTTGTCTTAAATAAAGTTAAACAGGGAAACTTCCCAGAATTGAGCAATTTTGTTAAGTGCAACTTGAGAACAATTTATCCTATGAACACCTGCATGAAGATAAAAATGCACATAGATGAAGGTTACAAATGGAGATGTAGTAGAAAGTCGGTAAATATCAAATGCATAACAGTTTTTGAACTCATCTCAAATTGGGTCCACTATATTTTGGTTGATGCACAGGAAATTAGCTCCATGTGTGCTTCTCTATCTCTAGGACTATGGGAATAATATCTATCACATGATCTAAATTGCACGACATAGCATTTTATAGATTTAGGGCTAGCATGGCTTCAATGAGATCAAACTTCTTCTGGGGTCCTTTGATTGCTCATTTGGGTGAATGAATAAATGACTAGTACATAAGGAAAAGCAAATAGGCCCATCAAATTCATCAACAATATTCTTGTTGGTCACAGTTGTGTTTTATAAACAATAGCTCCAAGTCACTCTGTATTATAGATCACAACCATGGCTAAATTGCCTAGTTGCATGGTAACTACTCTTGGCATCTCCAAAACTCAAGCCTGCTATTCTGATGTTTTTGGGAGCTTGGAAATGTGTAGAAACAATACAATAATGCTTTTCAATGTAAAGAAAACTCTTGTAGAAACAAAAGAAGCACGCTGACTGAAAAAAATAGCAAAGGTGGGAACAAGATCAGCTTTGTCAATTTGTCAAAGCTTTACCCTACTTTGTTAAAACAATAGCTAGGAATGTATCCTGCAAGCTAGAAGTGGTTTTATGCTTCTCAACCAATAACCTGGAGGGCTCATGTAATTTCAGTATTGTAGAAAATCAGTAGGATTGACAAAAGGAATACATATAAAAGACACAAGGATTAAAGACTGGATGTCTTCTCGAAGTACAGGAAACAGGGGCTTATTCGAGTTTTGTTAAGAGTATGTGGGCATCTCTAGAGCTCTATATGCATGAATTTATAAAAGGAGTGTGGATTGATCGATTTACTTTCCGGTAAACTTAAAGTTATATATATTTTTATAGAGAGGCATGGCATTACATGAGAAAATGATGTTTAATAATAACAGACAAGCAAGGGCTTTAATATACTTTATGAGTGCGTAGCTTCCCAGTACAATGGATAAATTAGTTCTACTTCCTACATTAAGAACTAGAGAAATGTTAGAGTGGTCTTCACAATGACAAGTCTTCCAGGATTTACAGGTGAATGCAACATCATAGAGATGTACACGGTATGAAAATTTATGCAATGATCAATTAATATTGAAAATTAAGGACCTCAAAAGTAAAAACCAAATTGTACTCTCTAACCTTTCACTCCTCCAGCTGAAAGAGTTAAATTAGCATTTTTGCTGGCAAACATGTAGAGCTGAACATGTTCTATCTCCATGTTCCATGCAAGTAATTTTTGACTGACCCAATAGGCTCTTAAAAAAAAAATATTACCCTGTAAGTTGAGCAAAATCCAAAGAGAAAAGCATGTTAAAATTTATATAATTTGTCCAGTTATGTGCTTGCAACTTACAATGTTTTCAGGTTAAATATCTTTTATGATATGCCATATGACTGAAAATATCCCAGTCCACTTATCCTACTTCCAGAAATCCATACTTTTGCTGAAGTCCACGGGTCCCACCATTTCTGCAATACCACAAAATTGTCCACTTCCATTCACCTGAAACATTTGCAAGAAAAGGCTTACCCACAATTGTAAAAAATGAGAAAAGTGAAAACTACATAAGAGAAATAATAGTAGGCTTCATTGACAGAAAATTCTTATAGCACAAAAGGAGAAATATTAAACAGTCAACTCAAAGGAAACTTACTGAGAATAAAAGGAATATTGGACAACCACCGAGATTGTCACTAGCTCTCAACTGTGCATCCTCAAATGATAGATTCAACTTCTGGTTTCCATTGGGTGTGCTTGCCTACACACTGTACTTTATGATTTTGTGAATATAATATTCAGTATAGGATTTGATAACAAAGAACTTTGCATCATCATACTTGGTAATAAAATCCAAACGATTGTAACTGTCACCATCACCAAAGACTCCAAGAATTTCATTAGCCCTGTTTGAAAACACACTTTGTCCTTCATCCTGCCTACTGGATAATGCTTTCTGATTTGCTGGCCTTATCGTTGGATGTTGCATTGCATCATTCGGGCCACCATGGATCAATTGCCCATTGTCAAAGTAGTCACTATTTTCAACCAACCACTTATTGTCTACCATCAAACCTGAGTTGTTTCCTCCTATTTCTACTTGATAGGTGGTTAGACCATCATTTGTTCTCGACTGTGTGGCAGGAGAAGGAATAACAAAAGGAATACCACTCGGAGGTTGTAAATTGGGCATGATATGGCGTAGATAAACTGCTTGCTGCAGCGAAACAAAACAATACCAAGACAAAATTCAAACAACCCAGTCAGCAAAATCAACTCCATTGTCTAATTTAAAAGATATGGATCAGCTATGGATTAAATGAAATATGTTCATCCAAACTTGCTTCTGAGTAGATCAGTGATTGGTTCCCAATTCATTACTTTCTGTATAAATGAACGAAGAGGAAATCCTACATACCTAGTAGGAATTTCCAGGATTTGTAATCCTAGGACCTCTCCAATTATTTAATTATTTTGACATGGGTTGTTCTATTTATGGAGCATTATCCATATATTATATAACCACTATACCTGATCCAAACATAGAATACCATATCACGGATATGTGAACAAACCGTCATAACTACTGTCCATAATTAGAAATGAATATAAAAAATACGTCTGTGCTAGCATTGAAATAGGTCTGTCAACGTCAATCAACAACCCATACTAAATCAAAATTCAGAGATTCCACATCATCCAAATGTATCAAAACAACTTGAACAGTCCAAGTACAGTCTTCCATTAATCGTAGCATACCAATTACTAGAACTACTCTTCCTTTCTTAAAGATAATTAAACAAAAACAAAAGCAACAAGCAACTACTACCACTGCCATTTTCACACAGAATTTCTGTCAACACTTGTTATCTTACAGCTGCAAACAATTTGAGTAATCATTTCAACACTCCATGCGCATGGTAGCGTCAAATCCCCCCCCCCCTCCAAACCCCAAAATTCATTACCATGACTTAACATGAATATTTACCAAACCTTCTACCACAGACCAGTCTTTCATTTAAACTTTAACTTTATGTGTAATGGCATATGTAAAGGGTGCAAAATGGGTAAACAAGATAGAAAGTGGATTAAGAGGTTTCTAAATGGAACATCCTATGAAATGGGAATGGGAAAATCCAGTCTCAAATTATCATTTATTGAATCCAAAGATGCAGCAAATATTGCTTCAAGAGTACAATTATATAAATACGAGTTTGCAATGTAAAACTACCTCACAAACCAACCAGATGCGTGTAAATGATTCTCATTTTCTTCTTCTTTCAATGAATGACCATGACAAAATGTGAAGGACAAGGAAGAAATGTGAATCAATGACAAGCTATCATGTGCCTTCATTATGGATATGAAAGAAGGTGCAAACTGGGCCATCTTAATTGCAGGTGCAGGATTTATATTGATAAAAGACTGCAATTTTTTTCTTTCAAAGCTCTTTATACATTTTTCCAACAATTGGGAGCATTGAAAAAACTAAAATAGACGTGAGCAAGGAACAACAATAGTATTCCAGGCTGCACATAAGGAAAATATGTAATAGCATCATAAGGTTAATTATCTAAGACTAAGCCAAAGGTTGAATAATGCGGGAGGTTCAAAACCCAAGATTGTTTGCAACGAACACAAACAATTTTACTGAAACTTAATTGTAATTTTGACCTCCAAGGTTTCAGTCCAGAAGTTTAAGTATAGCCCATAGAGCAAGAGAAACAAAATGGGGTTTCCCTCAAAGACTAATGCCAAATTAATTTTATTAATGGTGTCAACATCATATGGATTCAGTAAGCAAACCCACAAGGATTATCATATGAGCAAGACAATAAATAAAATATATTTAATATATCAAACAGAGATAGAGAGGAAAACCCAGATTGTTTTATCAATGTGCAGAGCCAGATGCAGAGGTATGGAGAGCTTTTGAGTTCAGTTTTTAGTAGTTAGAGCACAAAACTTCTTAAAGGCCTCATCAACTCGCCCATGGGCGAAATACACAGACACATGAAATTATGCAGGGGAAGAAATATGAGTCATTCAACTTTTCAACCTAAGACCAGAAATGGAAAGGAAGGTAGGTATCAATCCATTCAAACCCTTTAAGAACACAATTATTTACCTCTGCAAGCTTGTAAAAATAGCAAGAGGATTCTTACCTCATCCAATGCGGAGCTTAAAAAGTTGCAACCATTCTTTGTATTCTCCAACAGTGCATGCTTCTCCTTTAAACCTTGACAAACGATGCCCCAATTTAATCCTCAAACCAAGAAAAGGGAATCAAACCAAGACTTTAGAATCATCAAGCACAAAATGGCATAATTTATACACAGAGGATGAATCCCTTGACTCGAGTTAACCATCAGTCAATCAACGTACTGTTGGTGTGTTTAATGGCCGGAGAGTATGGCAATGGAGATGTCATTGCCACATAACTCCGTCTTCGGTACCAAGAAAACCCCTCACCCAACTTGACAAGAAATCTAGGTCTCCAAACCCTCATTTTCATTTCAAATCACCCCTTGATCACGAGGCAGCCGCATTAAAATTGTTGACGGGCAATTTTAGTGACAACCCTTTTAATGGAATTTAAATTTAAATGAATAATTTTTTTTTTAAATGTCAAAAATAAAAAGCTTCATTTTAAATGCCGAGAAAAATTCACATACCACTTCACTGACGGGCTGAGAGCCCTTTGACGGGCCCTGATGGCCTGAATTTTGATCCTTGTATAGGACCACCAGCGGGGAATTGTATTGCAAAGTTTGGTGTGTTGTTTAGGTGGTTTTTAATTGTTTATGAGCATAATTTTTTTATTTTAACCACGAAAAAATGTCCTTTATATCATCAAATATAAAAAGTATCCATGGTACATTCCATTTTTCAACTTTTCAAACCAAGGAGAATGACAAGAATTAGATTTGTAATTGAGTTGTGGATGTTGATACTTTTGTTGGGATAGATTTTACATGGGTTGAAGATGGGTATTGTGGTAGTTTTCTCTCTAGTGTATTTCAATATTTAGTTATAAAGGTACTCAAAAGGATTTGTAACATGGTCTTTGGTGGGTATATTGTCATATTTAATATTAAACCCCCATTATTAATAAGATTAAGTATTGGATTTATTAATAGAAAGTGGAGGGACATTCATGTTCAAGGATCCATGGTGAAAAAAACTTGACTAGGTTATGTCCTACAATTTTGGGAACATCGAGTATGTGTTAAAGAACAACTTCCTCAGAGGTCATGATTTGTACACAAAGTATCACAATATTTTGAGTGGTGGGATCTTCAACTCAAATTTTGAACAATGGAGGGTACAAAGGAACATTGTTGATGGTCACTTCATCTCATAGAGATTTTGTTAATTCATGGTAGTGTATTGACATTATGTATCAATACGAGGCTTATATATCCATGTCTATAGAAATATGTGACAATAAAAAATCTATCCATCTAAAATAAAAATAATCTGTCATTTGTATATTGTATACATTGAAAAATGAGTTGTCTCTCTTTGTGTATTATTTACATTGAAAATTCTCTTTTTTACTGTGTACATTGAAAATGAGCGGTTTCTCTTTTGTATTGTGTATATTGCAAATTAGGTGACATCTAATTTTTTGTTAGTTAGGGTTTTATTGATGGTATTAATATTGTGTATGATCTTTCATCCTTGTCGCAATTAAATCTAGCCTTTTTGAATTGTGTTTGGCCTAGTTGGCCCTAGTTGGTTGTCAACTTTGGCATAAGGGTTACAAAGAAGATTTCAATAGATACCCACTAGCCTAATAATTGTACCTATGTTCATGGTTGTAAAAAAGATAACTTTGGTAGCAAGAATGGTACCACTAAAGGTGTCAATAGAGTTTATCCCGAAGGTGTACTACACGGTACTATTGAACCTAATGAAACCACTATTGACACCTTTGTATTTAAATATGACATACTATAATATGTTTCAATAATAAACCCTTTTGGATTATTTTTATGGGAATTCCCCCCCCTGAACTTCTGATTGTGGGATAGGTCAAATATGTTTGGAAACCATATAACTATATATCCACATTCACATCTTAACTAGAGGATATTTTTATTGTAGTTTATAAAATTTTGTCTTAATATTGGTATATTTCAAATTATGTGATATCATATAATCACATCATCATCAATTTCCTCATCATTTCCATCATCATTATCACCATATTCATTCATCTCATTGTCATCATAGTCATCATTGTCATTATTATCGTCATCATCATTGTCCTCATTATCGTCATCATTTTCATCATTATCATTATATAAGAACATCATTGTCAATGGCATCATCATCATTGTTGTTCATCATTATTTTCATCATTGTTATTGGGTATGTGTTATATTCTTTGCATAAATCCTATGCCAAATTGGATATTCTGGTATAATTTTTGCCCATTGTTTTCAATCCATTGTAATATAATTCTAGTAAAGGGATTAGGGTTGTAATAATAATGATCATCATCATCATTTTAATCATCATCGTCATCATCATTGTCATCACCATTGTCATTCATGTCATTCACTTTGTTAGTGTAATCATCAATAACATTCTCCGTGACATTACTAACATTGCCCCCTTTCCCTTATGGTCTTAATAATGGTCATCATTGACATTGTCATAATCATAATTGTCATTCATTTCATTCTCACTGTCATTGTCATATTTTTCATCATAGTCATTATCATCATCGTTATCATCGCCAACCCTTTTCCATGAGGCATGCATGGCACCATGCAATAGAATTGGTGTTTTTGTATTAAGAACCTAGAATGTTGAAGTTAATTTATTGATTGACATTCAAATACTTTCAGCATAAAATAATTGTAATTTAAATAGTATCCCTACATATTGTGAGTGTGTGAGATATTGAACCTAGGCCTACATCTATTTATATGAGTGTGTGTAGGAAATGAACCTAAGCATCGGATATGCGACGATGCTTTACATGTTAAATGGTTGATCAATTAAAGGTTTCATCGCTTAAGCGACGCTTACTAATGCACCGTCACTTAACCGACGGTTATGAGAATAGTCGTTGCTTCACCGACACTTGTGGCCGCATTTACAAAAAAAAAATGTATCCTTGTGATTTTTAGTAAGTTTAAAAAGAGAAATCCACGCACCGTCGGATTTTTCCGTCGGATTTTGGATCGAACTGTAGTAGTGAGTTAGTTTTTATTCTAACAACATGGCACTATAAGGGAAAGCTTATGTGTGTTAGCTCATTACACCATGATGAAAATCTAGCTGAAGTTAGATTTCCTTTTAACAACATGGCATGATGAGTGAAAGTTAATGTGTGTTAGCTTCTATAAGGTATTTTTCCAATAACACAACCACATTGTCATCAAGCACATTGCACCATGTTGGAAATATAGTTGAAGTTATCTTTCATCCTTAAATCTAATGTGTGTAATATTTCATAATGTATTTTCCCATCTAGCACAACCACATTGTCATCAATCACAATGAATCATGATGTAAATATAGCTGGAGTTAGCTTTCATTCTTAAAACATTGCATGGTGAGTAAAGCTAATGTTTGTTAAGCTTTCATAAGGTAGTTTTCCATCTAAAACAGCCACAATATCATCAAATACATTACATCATGATGGAAATCTAACTAGAGTTACCTTTCCTTCTAACAACATGGCACTATAAAGGAAATCTTAGGTTTGTTAACTCATTAAACCATGATGGAAATCTAGTTGGAGTTAGATTTCATTTTAACAACATAGCATGATGAGTGAAAGCCAATGTGTGTTAGCTTTCATAAGGTAGTTTTCCATGTAACACAACCACATTGTCATCAATCATATTGTGTTGTGTTGAAAATATAGCTGAAGTTAGATTTCATCCTTAAATAATGAAACAGTGAGTAAAATATAATGTGTGTAATTTTTCATAGTGTAGTTTTCCATCTAGCACGGCCACATTGTCATCAATCACAATGCACCATGATGGAAATCTAGCTGGAGTTAGCTTTTGTTCTTAAAACATTGCACGTTGAGTAAAAGTTAATGTGTGTTAGCTTTTGATAATGTAGTTTTCCATCTAACACTGCCACATTGTCATCAAATACATTACACCATGATGGAAATTTAACACAAGTTAGCTTTCCTTCTAACATGGCACTATGAGCGAAAGCTTGTGTGTTGGCTCATTACACCATTGTGAATATCTAGCTAGAGTTAGCTTTCTTTTTAACAACATAGCATGATGAGTGAAAGCTAATGTGTGTTAGCTTTCATAAAGTAGTTTTTTCATCTAACACAACCACATTGTCACATTGCACCGTGATAAAAATCTAACTGGAGTTAGCTTTCAACCTTAAATCGTTGCAAGGTAAGTGAAATATAATGTGTGTTAGCTTTCAAAATGTAGTTTTTCATTTAACATAATCAACTATTTTTCTCTAAGAGAATTCTTTGGCCACAAATCTTCTCTTCCATCAGCAACATGTTTTATCTTGTAGTTCTACTTGGAAGATACGACACTCTTGGTTTCTGGTTTGGGTACTGTATCCCAATCATGACTGGTACTCTTCCATCATTGCTTCTACCATGAGTTCACAATGTCAGCTCATCGACAAATCCCAGTCTTCCACATTCAACCTTGAAGGTTGTAACCCAATTTACTCTTGGTAAATCCCTAGTCCATATGAAAGTTGTCCATCCTGTCATACCATGTCCAACTCGGAGATCTTCTGTAGTCACTCCCCTTGAAGCGAAGCATCATCCTCCTGCATTTTGTACTGGAGTGACAAGTATCATTCTGCTACTATGTATCCATCTCAGGTTACTAGATACCAAGATCCTTTATCTTGAACTTTGTCGAAAATTTCATCTTGCACCCATCTATGAGCTTGTTATCTTCTATAGGTTTCCATCTTCAACCTTGTAGCAAAGGTTAAGATATTCATCACTCTAGGTGGTCTTTCAAGCTCATGGATGTGCTTATCTATGGGTGTTTTCTGAGCTTCTACAAAGCCTATTATGTATAGATGGTTCTTTGCTCAATATATACTTCTACTGGAGAAGTGTTTCTGGTCAGTAGAATATTTCATGCCATAGTCTATTCTTTCTGAGAAAAACCATGAACCTCGCTTTGTATACTTGTTCTTGTAGATCCATATGGAAGACAGTACGGACATCCCTTCAAGTCTTGAAACCATATATTTGGTTTGGAAGTCTCACCATACTTTTATTCATCTCTTGAGGTGGATCTATCGCTCTCTTGTATTCTTCTAGAGCTATTTCTTCTGTCATGGTGTCTCTGACCCTGGGCACTTCAGGTTCATGTTTTATTGGAGTGAATTTTGAATTGTCGTCACTTGTTCTTCGAAACAATTCTCATCCTCCTTTTCTTGTAGGAATTTGTACATGACCTTTCCTACAAGTTAAATGCCTCAATTGCATGGTTAGAACCATTTCTTAGGACATATGCATAAAGACAAATTTTTATGCATCATGCAACTATTTTAGCCAATACAACATTCATCCATATCTCAAAGAAAATTTTCAAATTCCTTCCATCTCTACCATAACATCATTGAGATTGTACACCAATCCAATATGTCAGCAAAGAGGTTTCATTCTAGATAAGTAGCAATGGAGAGTTGTATAGCACCATGGGCTACTTATCCATAACATGCATATTAGTAGTATATTGTCATTAATGCAAACATTTTGTCATGCATAATACACAACATATATAGAAAAGAAAATTAAAATACTTATGTTTATCTTTTTGTAAGGCTTATTATTATGCTTTGTCTTAATCTCCTTCAGGATCTGCAACTCCTTCTTTGACCAATGAGATTACTTCAATCTGATGCTTGCTTGAAAGCTTTTCTGGAATGTTGCTTCCGGTGGACCTAGGGTTTGACAGAGGAACCCTAATTTTTTTCAAATTAGGTACATTTCATATCTGATTGGATAGAAATATGTTCCTCCTCAAGGAGAGCTGATAAACATACTCATTTTCCCAAAACTATGACCAAAATTGTAAAATATCTGATGCCCTAGTTTTCTTCAATTTCTTCTACATAATTTTTTGATCGGTAGCTCCGAAATTGATGCCTCTGTGTGTATGAAATTTCTCATGGAGGTATCCCTATATGTCCTATTTCCAACCCTGCAAGTTAGAGAAAAATGGGTTTCACCAATTGGGACTTATGCGAAGTTTCCCAAGGTGACTTATTTCAAGACTGTTCATCATATCAAACTTGTATGGATTGCGACGTGTCACTGTTTCGATTTCGAGGTCTTAAACTTTTGCCATAGAAATTACAGTACATTCCATATCTGGAACATCTTGTGAAATTTCATTTGGACTTTCGTAGCCAGAGATATAGCAATTCTCCTTAGGTAACATGTTTAAGGTTGAATCTTGGGAGAGGCTAGAACCCTGATTTTGAGGAATCATATATCCTAGATTATAGTGAATCTTAGGTTGAAACCTTTACACAAGGTACATAGAAAATTTATATTCATTCTGTAAAAGTGTAGGCTCATTATCCTTCTCCAATATCTAGATATAATGAAAGTCCCAAAATTACTAGTTTTTAGTCTTTTAGGGTTTCCAAGCATGAAACCCTAATTTTCAATAGTTGTAGTTGTAGCACTATTTTGGCTGTACAAAGACTTATTTCAGGGTATTTATGATACCATGTTAAGTTTTTAATGGTTATATAAGATATTATAACATTTAGCACCATAACAGCATAACCATAAGCAAAAGGATCGCTGAAAGATAGACAAGTGCAGCCACACAAAAGAACACAAATAGTTATCCTAGAAAACCCGCAAGAGTAAGAAAACCCAACAAAACTTCCTTTGTATAAGATGTATAAAAAATTACAAAACAAGACCCCAAATAGGTGTGCCTCCCTCCAACAGATATATATATCTCTCTCTCCTATGCATTATCCACAACTGAGTGTGTGTTCAAATGAGGAACACATCTCCTCTATTTATACTATTTTCTTCACTTGACTTTTAACGTAACAAGTCGGCCCCACTCAACTAAGTGGGCTGACTTCACTTAGGAAGACTCAGTACAATAGTATATTATATTCATTAGGGTACTATTGACCCGACTTACAATGGAGTCTTTAACTCATGACTCTATGATGACCAATTATGATAGTAACACCCCGCTAGAGGGATAATAACATCTCCCTTGGGTTACATCAGTAAAATATATTTAGAATATCCTTTGAAGTTACAATATTCAATAATAAGGTCGTTACTGGATAGTCTATGGAGTTAACCAGAGTTACCAAATTTGGCTAAGGGGAACCCATACTGAGTGCATATCATGTGCATGATTGTAGGGATCCACACCCAAAACCTTCCCATTTGGGATGTTTGCTAACTAGGTGTATTTTTGAGCTCTGTATACACACCCAGTCAATTAGAAGGCCCAAAAAAGATTGGGTAGTGTTTCCTATCACATAAATTGAGCATATAAAGAAACCAAAAATAACTTAGAATGAAATCTTTATTATCATAAATGAGGTCAAAGTCTCCAATTTCTACTTTTTCATTTCCTCTACCAATAAACACCTCCAAACAAGAGAACCAGCCTAAAAAAAGAAAAAATGTACACAAATACCGTAGGCAATCCCTGGAAATTACTAAGAGAATTAGTAAGTATATTATAGGTAATAAATCTCTTGCTGATCTTTTTGTCCACATGCCTGCCAGTGAGCTTTAACAACATATTCAAGCTTGGTTTGCACTTTGCAAAGAATTTTGATATTCATAGTAAATGGTAGAGAAGCTACTGTACAACTGGAACTTCTTTCAATTGGTATTATGGATGATTGGATGGTTAGCCTTAAAATTCCTCAAAACCCTAGCACTGATACATTGGGGCAGCTTCGAACTACTGGTACAAAAGATTTACACAACTCAATTGAAATATCTGAAGGAGTTACTTTATCCTCATTATGCTTCTTTCATTTCTTGAACATTCTCAATGGAAAATTTTCTTTTATGCTACCTAATTACATATTCTTCTTCGGATTGGCAATTTGTAAAATTAACACTTTCGGTACTGCTGCTAATTAACAATCAATTGCCTTGTTTTAAGCAACCATGAAAAGGCTAGGAGCACATAAATACGTATAAATAAATTAAAATGTTTTTTTTGTCATTTTAATTTACCTTAATGATAGAATGATGAGTCTCTATTTATTGAATGATGACTAATATCTATATTTAAACTTCATAAATTATAAATGAATGTATGTTTGCATGTATTATAAATCATCAATTCATCATTGGTTTGCTATGTTTTAATTTTAACGACCATTGATTATGTTTATTGTGAGGAGAATGCGGTTAACATTCAATTTTCCAATGATTGTGAGTAAAGGTCATGACAATACTATATTTATCCATAATTTTGCAAACCACCAGAACAATTCCAATACAATTTGGCAGATGCAAAATACAAATGGTTCCATGGCTCACAGTTTCAAAGATAGTGTTAAATAATGGCACCTTAACCTGTGTCTCAGCTCAAACTACCAAGACAATAGTGAAAACAGTCCAAGCAAAGAAGGTACAGATGCAGATTTGAGTTGGTTGTGTAACACATTAATCTGAGCTACAACCAATGAAGACAAAGATGGAAGCTTGGACCTGTAAAAATCCTTTCCAATAATTTTCCAGATAAAGAAGAGCAACTCGGTTTCTTTGGGTGGTGTTACAATGCTAACTCAAGGGCTACTCAATGTCGCCTTAGTACACCCTCTCCAACTTTAGGTTGGCTCTCCCTACGTAATGGTAATATTGCTAAGTCTATGGCCTTAATGTTCAAGGTGACACAATGAGAGTAAGGCTTGTAAAAAAAAATGTGGTTGTTGTATATGAAAAGATGGGAATGGGAAACAAAAAAATTATAAGAGAGAGAAAAGGCTATAACTAGGAGAGAAGAGATGGAGAAAACCAGTTCTTGTCTCTCACGGGATAATGGAGTGATGAGGGAGGAACTAAGTTTGTCACATCACCACTACTTCAGTGACAAAGTCCTCACAAGTTCCAACTCTGTTGTAATCATGCATACCATTATAAAGCTGAATCGTACAGGGGATTTATCAAGCCAAGGTGAAAGGACAATGCAATCCAGCTGAATAGATTAACAGGTTCATGCAGAGAAACATTTTTTTGATGGATCAAAATTTTAAGAATTCTCAAGAAAGCTTGTCCAATGGTAAAATCAGGTTAGATTTCATTACAAGAGTTGGCATGCTAAATTCATGTTAGGCAACACATAAAGAACAAGCACAAAGCTTACTAAGATAAATTCAACATATTTGTTGCATGTGGCTTACAATACAGAAAGAGGAAATGAATATATGCTTTGAAAGCATATTTCACCTTGTCAGCCACAGTAGAACATTTGTGCATCTAGAAGAGCCCTTGGCTGTTTCCTCTTCAATCTCCTTACGCACAATATCGTATAACAAACTGTTTGCTGAAGGATCCAATTCATACTTAGCATCCAATCTCTGCAAAAAGCATTTGGAAAAATAGTTATCTGACATGCTAGAAATGGGAACAATTTATGTTTAAAATATGCACTGTTTAAACTTTAGGTCAAAAAATAACCACATAATTGAACTAGTATTAAGTAATTACATGTAAGGATAAGGAAAAACCAAATCAACAAACTCAAACAACAAGATGTGACTAAAAAACACAAAATCAGAAACATGAATATTTGTTAAATGCTTTCAAATTATAAGAAAAATAACAATGCCTTAAAATATATCTTTTAGAAACTATGGTCATGAAAATGAAGACCTGAGTTAAACTACATTTTTAAAAGATCGCATCTTAGTGTCCCTTCACAAAACCTAAGAAAGCTTGCATAGTTTGTGGTTTGTTAAAGAGCACTTATTCATGTAATTTTGTTTAATATTTCCTTTAATGTTTTCTAATTGTTCTAAATCAATCCTTTATCCCCAAATTTCCTAGCATCAGAGACTTGCATCCACAATAATATGCCTGGAAAGTGTATTTCAAAACATTCCCTCTGGTACTATGAGAGACGCTTGCATCTTATACCCATGATTTGGATGCAGTTTGTTGTTTGCATGATGGAAATCAAAACTGTAAAGTGGAAATCTATAATGTTCTGAATAGGTGGTTGTATGAAGCTGTACAAACATTAGTCCAAGGTTAAATTAGTTTATAGTATATAGACATGGGATACTTACACTACTATGCATGTTCATTCCATATAGATAATAGGAATTAGCATAAAAATAATAGCATTGCAGCACCATGAGATTGTGACCTTATCTTCATTCCATATGAATACCATACATCACATACCTATGAGATGGATATAATGTCATAAATTTGTTGATGACAACGATGAGTACAAATGACCCTACATGATGCAACTCACTAATTATTATAGCCTGACTCAACTAGTCAGACATTTTATGTTTATGTCCTATAATTCTGCCCCCCTCTCTCAAAAGGTGTGAGTTTGTTATAAACTATGTTCTAGATATTGACTTTTCTTATTAAACATTGTTTTAGATAATTGACTTTGAACATTTGATTAATATTTTTGGACATTCTGATTGATCTAGTTAGTACTTGGTTGACCTTTCTCTTGTTTTTTGTTTTTTGATTGATATGCTTTCAATGAACACCAACAAGTAGCAACTATTTGATGTCAGATAGTACAATGTGGCAAAAAGGGTCTCACAGGCTACGAGAGCATCCTTTGGCTAAGCAGACACCGTTGAGGGGTATCTATTCTGCCAAAGTCGCTTGTGACTTGCACTTGGCCCCATCTACAAACAAAAGCATAAGCACTAGCACTATCACAAGTGGCCCATGGGGGTCAATTGTCTTTGGGGAGATTTGAACCTTGGAAGGTGCATCAATGACACCTCACTTTCATGGAGCCGATCAGCCTTCTTTGACATTTCTCATGTGTGTCTGACTAAATCACAAACGTGTTTGTTTGGTTGAACATTTTCTTGGTTGGTTGAATGGCTTAACTTTTGTCTAATATGTTGTTTGCCTGAGTAACCTTTTGTGATGCATGATTGATCTTTATTTTTCTCGGTTAATCTTTGTAATGAACACCTAATGTTGTTTAGCTCCTCTATTTCTTAAAGCAGGTACCTGGGTGGAGCATTTGATGTGGAGTCATTAGTGGAGAACTTACTACGCCAACTTGCTGGTAATCGGGAAATAATTGTTAATGTATATGATATTACCAACATCTCAACTCCATTGATAATGTATGGTCCCCAAGTTACAGATAATGTTGTGCTGCATGTTAGTAATCTTGATTTTGGAGATCCGTTCCGAAGGCATGTGGTGCATTGTCGGTATGTAATTGTCTCTCGTAACAATTTATATACTAAATAAGTTGTTTGTAATCTTTGTTTGATGGTCAGCATCGACCAGCAAGATTATCTCAAATGCTTTTTTGGTTAAGTCTGTTTTCATCGCTACAAATGTTTTGAATGCAGGTTTTATGAGAACCCTGCAATTCCATGGTCAGCAATAACAACTTCACTTGGAATACTTGTGATTGCTATGTTAGTTGGTCACATAATATATGCTGCAGTATACCACATTGCCAAAGTGGAAAAAGACTTTTGTAAAATGGAGGAGTTGAAAAAGCAGGCTGAAGTAGCAGATATTGCCAAATATCAGGTTGTTTATTTTCAAAATCATACACTAGCAGCATAGCATTGTACTTGGGAGTATGATTATTGAACAGTTCTTCTATTTCACTTTGAATATTTTCAGAACTTCCTTCAACCTGGTTGAGTTATTTGTGCAAATCAGTTTTCCTTTTGAATAATTTTCTCAAACTAGTTTGGTTAGTCAATTTATTTGTGAATAACTGGATCTAGAGTAATTCCTAATCCTGATATCATTTTATCCATTGTTCTTGCAGTTTCTTGCTATTGTTTCCCATGAGATCAGGACTCCCATGAATGGTGTTCTATGTAAATGGCAGCTTATCTCACACTTCATTAGTTCTTGTAAGTTAAGCATATTGGTCCTATGCCATTCTATTATTTCTTTCATGCTTAATTTTAATTACACCTTGAGGCTTAGATATATAATTTTTATCTCCAATATTCTTTTACAACATTTAGGGCATGATGCTAACATATTTCCATGATAGTATTTCAGGAATGCTGCAGATGCTTATGGACACCGATCTTGATGCAACTCAATAGGACTATGCTCAAACTGCTAAAGCTAGAGGGAAATCCCTCATAACTCTAATAAATGAATTTCTTGATCGGGACAAGATTGAGTTAGGCAAGCTAGAGCTTGAGGAAGTTCCCTTTGATTTGCGATCCATTTTGGATGATGTTCTTTCTTTATTTTTTGGGGAGACTAGATGCAAGGGCATTGAGGTATGTACCAATTGCAGTAGTACAAGAATTTTTGTGCCTATCACTCTGCCCATTTTCTATTTGAATCCACTCCCCAATTTTGTGTATTTCCTGTACAATACTAGTTTTTATTTTGTACCTTTGACATTTTCTAACCAGTTTAATAATGGATGTGTATGTGCACCTTCCTTTCTTTGGTGGAGAGAAGCTTGCGGTATTTGTCTCAGATCAGGTACCAGTTATCGTTGTTGGGGACCCTGGGCGATTTCGACAAATCATTACAAATCTTGTTGGAAATTATGTGAAAGTTCGTTTTCCATCCCCACTTGTCCTTGCTTTGCACTAGAGTACTTGTGCTAATATTTTAAAATACATTATGTACATTAAAAAGTAAATGTTGGACCCATAAGATTTCAATTGTAGGGAATCAATTGTCATTGCCTGTTAGCTAACTTAGTTTACTATTTTTTGCTTTTACAGTTCACAGACAGAGGTCATATATATGTTTGTGTCCACCTGGCTGAAAATGTGAAGGCTGTAAGGGAGGCCAATGTTGAAGCATGGTCAAAGCAGTTGACGGAAGACAGGAAGCAAAGTTCAAAAGGATCATGCAACACTTTGAGTGGGTTTGAGGCAGCTGATGGGACGAACAGTTGGGAGACCTTTAGACTCCTACTATCTGATGGAATAATGAATCAGCAGTCTGGGGCAATAGATAAGCTATCCTTTCCTGAAACATCTGATAATGTAAATTTAGTTGTCAGTGTTGAGGATATAGGAGTTGGAATTCCCATACATGCACAAAGGCATGTCTTTATGCCCTTCATGCAAGCATACAGTTCTACTTCCTGCACATATGTAGGAACATGCATAGGCTTAAGTATCAGCAAATGTCTGGTGGAGCTTATGAGTGGTGAGATGGGCTTTGAAAGCTGGCCAGGTGTTGGAAGCACATTCACATTCACGGTTGTACTTAAAAAAGTCCATACAATTAGCCAGGATAAAAAGCGACATCAGCCTGAACCTTTACCGACCATTTTCAAAGGAATGAGAGCTGTCGTGGTGGATGGAAGACTTGTTCGAGCTGAAGTAACAAAATATCATTTGGGAAGGCTTGGTGTGCAAGTTGAAATAGAAAATGACCAGGAATCAGCATTAGCGATAATATCTAGAGGGAAAAATGGTGACATTAGATGAACTATTATTGGAGACTTTATGTCAGTGACTTCTATTGTCAATGGTATATATGCTTCACTGGTGGGAAATACAGGTCTTATGCAATGACTTTATATATTCTCAAGACTTGTAGTTTTATCTGATGTACTATAACTTTAAGTGTCTACAACTTTGGTAATGAGGATTATCACTTTCTTGGTAGCCAATTTCACACTTGTTCACTACATTTTGTAAGAGGTTTGATAGTATTTTGAATTGAATTTCCTTAGGAAGGGTGGTTGTTTGGCACACACCTTCAGGTCTACCAAGTGGCCTTCAAATGTTGTTGTTTGGATGATAAGAGGACTGATATAATCCCAAAGGAACTACCCAGATTTGTAAATTTTAGGGTTTTATTGCTTTTCTTTACTTAGGTACCCAACATATGGAGAAATGAGGCTACAAATATTGATGAAAGCCTAAAAGACACCTAGATTGTCCATTTATTGTCTAAGTGACGTTTCTAGAAGGATTTTAAAGATTATAAATTAAGTTTACTTCTCCATTTCTAGGGAGTTCTTGACATGAATGAAGTTCAAATCTGATCCTTGTTGGTTTGTGATTGACACCTAGAGTTACTGTTGCCTTGAGTTGATCGTTTGGGTTGCTAACTTCCTGTTGCTTATATATTTCTATGGTCCAGGCTGTGACTGTGTTTTCCTTCTCTCTATTGTTTTTTTCCTCCTCTTCAACTGGGCATGAATGTGTTGGCCTCTTCCTAGCACACCGTGACTATTTTGGAGCCCTTGTGGGTTGGGCATGACTTCATTCACACATTCACTATTCTTCTTTTCCACACATTCACTATTCTTCTTCTTTTCCACACAGTCACACACTATGATGATGATGGAAAATGGAATTTAATTAAGAGCACTAAGCCCTCTTTATCCCAAAATGTTGGTGGTGTTTGTTGTTGAACTCATTTGTCATTTCCATAGGAAAAATGTACCCTTCACTTATTCCAAAACCATTGATTGGGCTTGTTAGCCTTATGGGTTTTGGAATATCTAGTTCCCACTTTGAGAATATTTACTACTTTTGTATTACTTAGCTATACAGTTCAGTTGCATCATTTTTATTACAAATTTTGTTGTTGTTAGAAAACAAAACTGAAGATGATCAATCACTAATAGCTTTGCTTTTCTCATATATATGTAAAAGGATAGGAGAAAAATCCAAAGTAGCACACCTCTGTGGGAATCCAAACTAAAAAATTAAAACCCTAATCTAATTCTGAACAAGCAAACTGCTAAGTCTAGAAACTCGATCATCCAAAAATAACAAAATCAAAGTGTAAACTTATACTTCTAAATCTGGAATAGTAGTTAACTCACTGCTCAAATATAACCTAATCTAACACTAAAATTAGAACACTTCTAGTTTTACAACAAAAACTCAATGCTCCACGGGGACATGTCTTGTAGGGTGAAGGGAAATCCCCTTGTGTTTCCCATGCCCATGCATTTTGGGGGTCACCTAGGGAAACATTTCATAGAAAGGAGGACATCTAGACACCCCCTTCCAAAGTTGGGCATTATCTTGGAGACAAGTTTATCACGCTTTTAGGGTGTTGAAGTAACCTTGCATGGCACCTATAAGAGAACTAAATTTCTAAATGAAAGGGATTAGTTTTTCTTGAGTACTCTTTGCTCTTCTACTTCAATATTTCACACTCATGTCCCTTTCATGCCAGATGCAGATTTTATTGGAGACTTTATGTCAGTCACTTCTATTGTCAATGGTATATAAGCTTCACTGGTGGGAAATAAAGGTCTTCTACAATGACTTTATATCTTCTCAAGACTTGTAGTTTTATCTAATGTACTATGACTTTAAGTGTCTACAACTTTGGTAATGAGGATTATCACTTTCTTGGTAGCCAATTTCACACTTGTTCACTGCATTTTGTGAGAGGTTTGATAGTATTTTGAATTGAATTTCCTTAGGAAGGGTGGTTGTTTGGCACACACCTTCAGGTCTACCAAGTGGCCTTCAAATTTTGTTGTTTGGATGATAAGAGGCCTGATATAATCCCAAAGGAACTACCCAGATTTGTAAATTTTAGGGTTTTATTGCTTTTCTTTACTTAGGTACCCAACATATGGAGAAATGAGGCTGCAAATATTGATTAAGGCCTAAAATACACCTAGATTGTCCATTTATTGTCTAAGTGACATTTCTAGAAGGCTTTTAAAGATTATAAATTAAGTTCACTTCTCCATTTCTAGGGAGTTCTTGACATGAATGAAGTTCAAATCTGATCCTTGTTGGTTTGTGATTGACACCTAGAGTTACTGCTGCCTTGAGTTGATTGTTTGGGTTGCTAACTTCCTGTTGCTTATATATTTCTATGGTCCAGGCTGTGACTGTGTTTTCCTTCTCTCTATTGTTTTTTCCTCCTCTCCAGCTGGGCATGAATGTGTTGGCGTCTTCCTAGCACACCGTGACTGTTTTGGAGCCCTTGTGGGCTAGGCATGAATTCATTCACACATTCACTATTATTCTTTTCCACACATTCACTGTTCTTCTTCTTTTCCACATAGTCACACACTATGATGATGATGGAAAATGGAATTTAATTAAGAGCACTAAGCCCTTTTTATCCCCAAATGTTGGTGGTGTTTGTTGTTGAACTCATTTGTCATTTCCATAGTAAAAATGTACCCTTCACTTATTCCAAAACCATTGATTGGGCTTGTTAGCCTTATGGGTTTTGAAATATCTAGTTCCCACTCTGAGAATATTTACTACTTTTGTATTACTTAGCTATACAGTTCAGTTGCATCATTTTTATTGCAAATTCTGTTGTTGTTAGAAAACAAAACTAAAGATGATCAATCATTAACAGCTTTGCTTTTCTCATATATATGTAAAAGGATAGGTGAAGAATACAAAGGTTGGGCCAAACATTTGTCTACTTTGTAGATCTGATGCCAAGACTTGCACTACTCATCTTTTCATAAAATTCCCATTTATTAAACATGTGTGGAAAGATATGGAAGACAACCTTGGGAAGCATGTTATCTGGAATGAAGCTTCTATTGAAGGTCGTCTCAAAATTTGGTTTGTCAGATCAAAACTAAAAAGTATAAGAGTTACACCTTTCCTTGTTATATGGGAAATTTGGATTGCCATAAATTCCATTCTTTTTGAATATTGAAGCATTCCTACTTTCCAATTCTCTACTCAAGTTAACAAACTAGTTCATCATTGTCACGCTCTACTTGTTAACAAACTACCTTTTGTAACTCTTGCCTATATGGTATCAATGCCAACATGGCTCTAATATGTACATGGATCAGACCTCAGTCCTTTGGAAGGTTGATGGTCCCCATCAAATTACCTTTATGACTCGATTTGGATTTCCTAGGTATTTTTGGACTATTTTACAGCTCAGCTTGCAAATTTGGAATCAGTTCTTCTTCAACATGTATAAGAGGATCTTCCTCATAATGTCAAACCATTGAAAATATCTGAGACTAGTAGGTCACTTAACCAATGACATCAACAATGGATCTATTGGGATATTGATCGTGCAACCACAATTCATATTTTGTTATTCAAAGTAATTTAATATGCTCTATGGCAAAACTTCTGATTTATTGTAAAATTCCATCTCTAAAAATATGAAGGAACATAGTCATTTTCACAATAGAAAATGTACTATTAATCACCAGAAGCATTAAGTCAATTTGTATATACAACACCCACGTCAATATTGTTAATGCCCACTCACAGTATATAGTCATGGGTCTTCATGTGGAGAAGAAGTTCAAGATTTTTCTGCTATAGATGAACTGATTCATGGGAAGAGTGTAACCAGTAATTTCCAGGATTCCATAAATTTAAATATCAATGTGGTAAAATCTTCACTCTTATATTGTTCTTACATACTTCCATTGGGCGCATTGGGAAGAATAAAGCTACTATAGGATTTGTTATACCAGAGTCTACTTCTTCATCCATTGATTGTCAGTCCCAACACATTCTAAGGCTGCTATAGTACTTTCATAACTCTGTATTGTGAGTCAAATAACTCTCATTTCCAGATCTGAATATTTAAGTAAAAGATGAAGTTTTCCCAATAGTCATCTACAAGACATTTCAGATCTTAGCCATTATAAGATTTTCTCATTGCTATCACATTGTATGGCCACATTACTTGGGTATCTCAATGTTCATTTCCAGATCTGTCAATGGGCTGCTATTATCTAACTTAGCAGTCCAAAGTGACAATAAATTTAAAATAATTCTAGACCCTTTTCTAGCTATTGTAACAATTGCCTATCTATATGATAATTCTTTCTCAATTTATGTTATGTTCTTTACTGTGGAAAATGTATGCTACTATTTTTTCTTATGAGAAAATTCATATGTTCAATCTCCTTCATAAAAATCAAGCTTCAATGAAGGAAGTTATGCATACATGTTTCAATTGATTTCATTGATTCACAAAAGATGCATGTTAATACTCAATGAAGTGTATTTCACTCCATTCTGAAACTGATATGTATAGGGTTAAATTCTTGGCAGAACATATATATTGATGTTTCGATGCTTACTAAAGCCTTCTTTTTTATGAGGTCCCCAAAAATGACTCCCAAATTTCTGCCTAGGTACTAAGGTTGGCTTTGGCTTGTATTATTTTTTATTGTAACAATCTAGAAGCTTTGTTTGTTTGAACAAAGTTTTTGTAATTAGCATAAGGAAAATGCCTATTTGATGTAATATGATTGTTTCCACAATGGTTGTGCCCATAATTTGTTGCTTGATGAGTGTTGTGTAAGTGGATTTATACAAAACTTAAATTTATTCTTAGACAAGTTTCCACTTTTGAGCACTCTGCACAACTCTGTGCCAAGAACTCATTATAGCTCATTCATTGTATTTTGGGAGTGAATGAAGCACATATATTGTTATGTAGTGTGTTGATGTGCTCTTGAAGCATACCCACTATAACAAGTTTCTTTTAACTATAACCTCAACAAAATTTGCATCAAGCAACGAATATCTTTTGTGCTTTTCTCCATGTTAATACTATTCATTAGTCTTCTTTTTGTAGTGAAGGTTATAGTTTTCCTCACTATGCCCATTGATCCTTCCTCTGATGAAATTTCACTAAAAATGGAATATATTTGGAGCTTCAAGGCTTCACTATGCCCAACAATCATGCAATTGCAGTCATTGTCTCTCTTTTAGAAGAACTGATGGAACACTTAGAATGGCAAGGTCTAACTATAGGTTTGTTTTTCATTGAACTGTTCAGGGTATTATTAGAACATGGACTTCTATGATTGTTTTTATGTATGTGTATATGGTGAACAATGGATATTATATAGAGGATTATTGGAAGGTGATCCAATTAGTACTCACTCTATTTCGTAATCTATTAACTATTCAGTATCCTTTACCACAATAGATGGTAGGTAGATCTAATTCCCAATTTATATTTTTAAGGGATAGTTTCTGGTAGCAATTTTTTTATGAAAATGTAATGGACCTTCTTTTAGAACTAACTCGACATGTTGTTGGCTTGCATGGTTTCCTTAAACAAGATAATTTATTTTTACTTGAGATTTTCCATTATATTTTCTCGGGTCAGCGACCTGAGTTAGTATCTACCGCGAACAGAAAAAATTCAAGGTAAAAAATGGCCCTTTTCATTAATGATAGAGAATTGTGGATATTTACTTCTGAGCAAGAATAATTAGAGACTAAAGTGAAGTCAATCATACTTTAGTAGTAACTCTATAAGGAATTTAACACCATCTTCAGGATTATTTCATGTAGAATGATACTAAACCAAATTAATTATTAGGAACTCTGCATTCAATGATAGATGAGGAAGAAGAGAAGAAAAAACTTCTGCTCCTAAGAGATTTTCTGTGTCATTCACAATTTTATGTTACATTTGGCAGGCTTGCTCCGGTATGGTTCTTGTAATTAGGTGGTGCTATGTATGTAATGTATGACTTAAAATTGGGGCTATTCTTTTTTATTTAATTTGCATTAAAACATTTCCTAATCCATCTTAACATAAAATTCAAACTTTTAAAGTTTAAGAGATTGCTTGATCATAGCTTTACAAATCTTCATGGATGTAATATCTTATCATCGAATTATGTAAACTAGGATGGTTCAAAGAGGATTGTGAAGATGAACCCATTTATCACTCATGCCAAAAGTATACTTAAAACTTATCAGATCAAGTGAGGTCGTATAAAGTGCATTGCATGTGATATTAGTAGTCTAGTGTAATAAAAACAACATTTTGGGACAACTTCAATAGTTTGCATGCCAAATTCTTGATTTTGGATATAATGGTAATTGATGATACATGAAACTAATTTTCCTGTAGATAGTTTAATGCACATTGTGCATTCAATCTCTTCAAAGATGGTTCATCTTAGAAATTATTCAAAACATGTTTAAAGATTATAATGAACCAAAATATATTGTACAATATAATGTTTCTATGTGACGTTTCTAGAAGGCTTTTCCATATAATGTTGTCTAAGTGACGTTTCTAGAAGGCTTTTAAAGATTATAAATTAAGTTCACTTCTCCATTTCTAGGGAGTTCTTGACATGAATTAAGTTCAAATGTGATCCTTGTTGGTTTGTGATTGACACCTAGAGTTACTGTTTCCTTGAGTTGATCGTTTGGGTTGCTAAATTCCTGTTGCTTATATATTTCTATGGTCTAGGCTGTGACTTTGTTTTCCTTCTCTCTATTATTTTTTCCTCCTCTCCAGCTGGGCATGAATGTGTTGGCGTCTTCCTAGCACACCGTGACTGTTTTGGAGCCCTTGTGGGCTAGGAATGACTTCATTCACACATTCACTATTATTCTTTTCCACACATTCACTATTCTTCTTCTTTTCCACACAGTCACACACTATGATGATGATGGAAAATGGAATTTAATTAAGAGCACTAAGCCCTCTTTATCCCCAAATGTTGGTGGTTTTTGTTGTTGAACTCATTTGTCATTTCCATAGTAAAAATGTACCCTTCACTTATTCCAAAACCATTGATTGGGCTTGTTAGCCTTATGGGTTTTGAAATATCTAGTTCCCACTCTGAGAATATTTACTACTTTTATATTACTTAGCTATGCAGTTCAGTTGCAACATTTTTATTGCAAATTTTGTTGTTGTTAGAAAACAAAACTAAAGATGATCAATCACTAACAACTTTGCTTTTCTCATATATATGTAAAAGGATAGGAGAATAATACAAAGCTTGGGCCAAACATTTGTCTACTTTGTAGATATGATGCCAAGACTTGCACTACTCATCTTTTCATAAAATTCCCATTTATTAAACATGTGTGGAAAGATATGGAAGACAACCTTGGGAAGCATGCTATCTGGAATGAAGCTTCTACTGAAGGTCATCTCAAAATTTGGTCTGGGGCTTATAGTTATATCCTCGTAATAGACCAGGTGCATCAGCCATATGCTGCATAATTTGACCCAAGGTCAAATACTTGGTAATAGACCAAGCACCTCCATTCTCCCGAATAATGGCCCTCAAACTTAAGCCGTGTCCCCCAGTGCTAGACTGGGTTATCTTCCTGTTAAATGACCAGGTGCCTCCATTCAAATAATGGCCACTCAGTTCTAGGTTGAGTCGCCCAGTGCTGGACTGGTTCCACATATTGGTCCCTAACCAAATGTCTTCATTCAACAGAATGGTCACACAACTCTAGGCTAAGTCCCCTAGCACTGGACTGGTTCCACATCCTATTCCCTAACCAGATGTCTCCATTCAACAGAATGGATACTCAACTCAAGGTTGAGTCCCCCAGTGCTGGATTGGTTCCATATCCTGGTCCTTGACCAGATGTCCCCATTCTCTTAAGAGAATATCTCTCGATGTTGCTCAGGAAAAAACAACACTGGTAGCTGACCAGGTGCCTCCATTCAATGAATGGCACTCAACTCTAGGATGATACCCCCAATCCCATACTGGGTCAAATTCTTGGTAACTAACCAAGTGCCTCCATTCTCCCAGAGAATGGCCCTCAGCCCTAGGCTGGGTCCCCTAGTCCTAGACTAGGTTAAATTCTTGGTAACTAACTAGGTGCCTCCATTCAAAGAATGGCCCTCAGCCTTAGGATGAGTCCCCTAGTCCTAGACTGGGGTAGCTGGCGAGGTGCCTCCATTCAAAGAATGGCCCTCAACACCAAGCTGAGTCCCCCAGTCCCAAACTGGTTCAATTTCCTGGTAGAGTGAATAATTGTCCCACGTAGAGTGAATAATTGTCCTACATGGGTCATATTATTGTTGTTATAATATTTTGAATGACATGGATGGTTCTTAGGGCCTTTGTAAGGCTTAGGAATAAACAACGAGGATGTAGGCCCTAAAATATTCATCTTTATGTCTAGTGGACATGCACATGGTTCTATATCACCTCACATGTCTTGTAAATGGAATCTTTCACTTTCAACCAGAATATGGGTGCCATTACAATGTTTTTAGCATAGATTATGGGTTTTGGTTCCTTAACCATGTTGCATAAACAAAATCCATGGTATTTGCTATTATGCACGAAAGTAATCTTTTAGGGCTAATGCACCGAGAATGGGGCTCTAAATTGTCTTCGTAATTATCTTTCTATGCATAGGTTTATAGGTTTGGAGGTAATATTGGTTGAGGATCAGGAATAAGGGATATGATTTCATAATGTTTAATAAAAGAAATATACCTTTGAAGTGACAACTATGATATAGGCTCCTCATTGGAGTAGCAACCACCTAATGTATTTCCCTACTGAAATAGATTGGACCTCTAATCCACACTGTTTTAGGATGCTACCCCTCATTAATGGTTAGAAAAAATCTATGTGTTTGGATACTACCAGTAAGAGGATCAAGAGATAAAAATGGATAGATATAATAGCTACCTAGTACAATTGCCCTTTGAAATAGAGTGGTTTTAGTTCACACTGCTTTGGGTTGCTACCCCTCATCAATGGTAGGAAAATGTCTACATGTTTAAATACTACCTGTAAGAGGATTAAGGGTAAACTTGGATTACAAATTAGTACAACCCCAAATATGGAGCACACTTGCATCCTCAAACAACTAATTGATAGAAAACTACAAATTCAGAGAATTAATCTAACTTACAGGAAACCATTAAGTATTACAGGAATTCATCGAGCATTACCAGAATTTATATTGAAAGGAATTTGATGGCACAATGTCAGATTCCTGAATCTTTTGTATGAAAATACCTTGGTTTATAAATGCACACTCTGTTCTGGAACAACGACCTTCAAACGAATCCCTAATCAATAGAACTCTGGGTACATCGCACCACCAACATGATTATGTGTAACTTCAACCGTAATCTGGATAAATTCCACAGATTGATTCAATGTCCAGAGCTACCATGATTTGCAAGTGCTAAGATGAATGATTCTCTTTCTCAGTTAGATTTTGAAATGTCATTCCTCAATCATCAATTATTTGGTGTTCTCCTCAAGCTGTGATATTGGATCGCAGTTCTAATCTGAGCATTCTCCAAACACTACACCTACGATCTAACCTAAGAATATCCACAATCTATAAAAAAATATTTCATACATTAGTATCTTCTCCTCTCTTCAAAAACCGGTTGATCATCCCTGCATCGAGCCCCTCCTCGAAGGATCAAGGCAGTTGGGCCGGCATATTGGGGGCAAAGGTTATGTTTTTTTTGTTTTTTGCATTTTCATTATATTTTATTTTTTTTTGTTTATTTTATATATTTGTCTTTTATATGATTTTTTTTAAAAGACAAAACATTTTTCATTTTTTATTTTCTTAATTTTCCATTATAGAGTACTTGAGTCAGTTTCCTAAATTTTAAGAACCTACCATCAGGCACCTAGTTTCCATCAATGTATTATATATTTCTTTTAAAATGATATCCATGTTGATGTGATTGTAACTTTGGAATGTCCTTTAAAATGATATCCATGTTGATTTAATTGTAACTTCGGAATGTATTCATCCATATATTTTATGTATTGTGCCTTGATATATAGGTAGATTAATAAAAATTATTTTCTAATAAATTCACCAATCACAAGTTTTCCAGTCAAAATCAACAAGTAAATAGCTTGGAATTTGAAGATAATATCTTCTCTTTCTCTTGTAATATTATCCAAGAAATGCAAAGGCACGACATGAAGCCAAACTCAATGACTCTTGCTAGTGTTATTGCAGCATGTGTTGATCTGGTAGCATTGGAACAGGGCTTGGAGATCCATGAGAAGTAATCAAGAGTGGAATTTTTTGACAAAATGGATCACAAAGATTGCAGGCTATGGTGTGCATGGATTTGGTAAGGAATCCCTAAGGCTCTTCGAACAAATGCAGCACTGTGGAATATCACCGGATCATGTTACCTTTGTTGGAGTTTTGTCTGCGTGCTGCCATTCAGGCCTAGTGGCCTGCAATAATTTAATTGCATGAGTCACTATCATCATATTACACCCACAATGGAGCACTATTCTTGCATGGTTGACCCTTTCGGCCGAGCTGGGAACCTGGATAAGGCACACAACGTTATCAATAGAATGCCAATAAAACCTGATTATATTGTGTGGAGTTCTTTCATCACTACATGTAGAATCCATAAGAATATAAATCTAGGGGAATTTGTTGTAGAATTCCTCATTGAATTGGATATCCAAAAATCCACACCTTATGTGGCTCTATCAAACATCTATGTTGTAGCAGGACAGTGGGATGGCATCGAAAAAGTAAGGAAAACGATGAAAGATGGAGGGGTAAGAAAGGAACCTGGATGTAGTTGGATTGAGGTAAATAAACAGGTGCATGCTTTTTTTGTAGGAGATAGATCACACCCACAAATGCAACTGATCTATGAAAAGTTGGAAATGTTGTCTCAGCAGATGAAAGCAGGAGGTTATGCACCTGCAGGAGATTAGAGCTGAATGATGTGGAGTAGGGACAAGATGACAACTATTTTGGTGATCATGAACGTTAGTGTGCAAGCACTTTTCTAGAAAGTTCATATTCTTGATTGTTTCCTGAAGAAATCCTTGCCATAGTAGCAAGATTTGACTATTAATATGAATCCCAGGTATGTCCAATGAATAAAAATAATAATTATTTTCTTGAAAATTTGATGACTTAGTTCATATTTATAGGTGTCTTTAGTTATTACATTTCTTTTTTAATATAAATATTTTTGAGTTTTTGGGCTTTTTTGGGGGGGTTTATAAATGGACTGGTATCAAGTATATAAAGTATACCATAAAAAACAATTAAAGTAAGTTGACCTCCCATATCTGCATAGTTCAAAAATTTGGCTGAATTTAGTACTACTACAGAATTTCTGTACAACAAAGGCCAATACAACCAAAGCTTGCTACTATGGTCCTTGAAACTTGCAAGTCCTGTTGAGTGTCCAACCTCTAGTGGATGGTTTCCTTCTAGGTGTTAGAGTCAATTTTTTTATAATAATATTTTTGTAATAAACATTTTTCTTTGGTCGGAGCCTAGCATTTCCAACAAGAAATTTCATGAATAGAGGTTTCTTATGCTATTAAGAAATTCCTTAGTCTTTTAGAGGTTTCTCGAATCTTAATCTTGTGAATTTCAACCTTAGGTTTGATGCGAAATATGATGAAACAACAACAACAATAGAAAATATTTCACCTCTTATCAACTCTAATCAATAAAGCAATTCAATTAACCTTCCTAAAATTTAAGTTTCAATTACAATTTAACAGCAGACATAACTTCACTTACAACATTCATAACATAACAGTTAAACTGACATTAAGATCCCCTGCAAGGATTACATTACCTTGGAGATTTCTCTTTTCCTCATGAAGAAGACTCCAGCAGACCTTTTTTTCAGCATAAGAATTGGGTGCGTAGATATTGAAAATTCTTACCAGGATATTCGTGTCCTTTTGCGTCAGCAGGGTGAGGATCCAACAAGAGTTGTACTTGATGTCAAAAGCCTCAAATTTCTTATCATCCCATAGAGTCCCAATGCCTCCAAATGCACCTCTAGAACTAATTGCAGCTTTACATCTTTTTTTCCAAAATTTTGGAGTTACGTGGAGAAAAACGTCTTCCTCCATCTTGGTCTCTTGGATCAGAAAGATGTCCGGTTGATGTAAAGAAACTAGATCTGCCATTGCTTCTTCCTTGAGTTTGCTACCGAGACCTCTGCAGTTCCAGGAGAGGACCTTCATTGCTTACTTTTGGTGTTCAAAGGCATCCCTTTATGGGCATGCCCCTGCTGGCGGGTGTTTCTTGTGTTTTTCAGCAGCTTTTCCAGGGTTAGCTGGGAACCTTGCATCTTATCCTTATAGGTAGCTTTCTCCATAGCTTCTTTCCTGTATTTCCTTCCTTTGGTTTTAGAAATCCTTGGGGTAGTCAGTTCTATTTCCCCCTGATCCTCTTCTTCTTCTTCTGATTCAGAGTCTTCCTCTGACCTTCCCAGGTTTCTCCCTACTTGTGTCACTGTCGTGCCTTCCTCTTGATCTTGCATTTGATGGACTGATAGGACTACTTCAGGCTCCTTGCTATCTCCATTACTGGATTTCTCTTCGACTTCTATGGGATCATCCCTTACGTCAATGGTTTATTTGGTCTTGGAGGTTTCAGGAGACCCTTCAAGATGGATGGTCTTAGCTTCTTTGTTCCCCTCACCCAACTTTGGATCCAATCCGGGATGATTTTTGGGTTTAGATCTATTCACCTTTTTCTATCCTTCCACCTTATCATGATGGATCTTGGGATTTTTAGGGCAATTGTAGATGAAATGCCCATATTCATGGCAACCTTGGCACTTGAAAGGGAGCTATTCATAGTCGAGCCTTTGATAATGGGACCAATTCCCCATAGTTAATTTAATAGCTTCTGGCAGTCCTGCTTTGAGATCCACCTCAATGTAGATGCGGGCATAGGCGTAGTGGTCCTTTGGGATAGCCATGTCAATGTATTTTCCAAGTACAGCCCCAATTGCGTGGAGATATTTGGGATTCCAGCAGTGCATGGGGAGGTTGGGGAGTCTAACCAAGATTGGCACGGCTTTGGGGATGTCGTCCTCGGGATCAAAATATGGGGTCCACCCATTGAGGTAGAGACCTTGCGGCCGCATGATGTAGGGGCCATTCCTGAAAATTAGATCTTCGTCTTCTTTGGTTTCGAAGTCAAACAAGAAGTATCCCCTTCCGATGGAGTATGATGCAACGTTTTTGGAGATGAGGGGTCTCCAGTTTATTTGGACCCAGCTATCAGTGGATTTTGGTGAAGACCAGAGCCCCGTGAATTGCTCGATCAGGGCTCGATCTTCCAGGGAGAGAGCAACCCACATAGTTTCTTTCGGCGGGGGGTTTACTTCCGACACATCTTCTATTCTCTTGACAAACTGCGGGGGATCTCTTATGCCTGATATCCTATTTTGAGGGCCAATTAGATGATCAAAGGAATCATATCTTGGGTCCGGAGGTGCACCTCCCATCCCAGCCATCAGACAGCCAGAGACGAACCCTCAACTCACGAGCCTGACAGCCACGAATTCATCAGTGGAAATGCCTCCTAGTCTGAGACATGCAACCCTCACTAGGCCCTACAGATATCACCACTAGCGACCTTCAGCTGCGAACCCTCATGTCAAGCTTTCCGATCCAACACCACATTTTTTCCTTTCTCCAGCAAGAGCGTCCTGATCGATCTTCAATTTTTTCAAAATAAAATAAAATTTATTAGCTTTCATCATTATTATTAATTCCATATACTACTCATCTTAGACTCTTCACCGCTAGTTTTTTTTCCTTTGAGAGCTTTAGAACATTGGTTGGCCCTAGAATTTTGTAGAAGTTGGTATGGATGCATACGTCTGATTCAAAATGTGTAGACATTGGTTGATGTATCTGTTTGCACCCATTGGTGATGATCCACATAGTTTGCAACCCAAAAAAATATAAAATTTCTTTTATGCATACCATTTTCCTGTGATAAAACATAAAGAACCAACAATACCCCCCTTGTACATTCACCATATTTCCAAAATGCACACTTGTTACCCATGTTTTTACAAATAATTGTTCTGCTATATTGTCATGGATTGTTACCCATGCAATAGAAACATCTAGACTTGTTACACGTTCAATTAACTATTCTGTTATTTTATTATAGATTATTATCCATGCAATTAATCCCTAGTCAGGTGTCTTTCCAATAAGTTATCAAATCAAAAGATGTTCTACTCTGACCAAGAAGCAAATATAGCATCATATACTATCAAAACAAAGAAACATCAAATAGAGGATTTGATAGAATCTATCCAGTTCAACTCTTTTAGAGGATCCTAGGCTACAACTGCTAGAGCCAGTCACATCTTCTAAAACTCAATCGAGATAACGAAATTGAAAGGGGCTTCATGATTTAAGATTTTTCTTCATTTTATTTCTTGCAATCCATTACACAAGTGTCTATGGGACATAATCTCATTGTAAAAGTGTAACCAATTGGTCCCAAACACCTTGTCCTAATAATCTGCAATTAGATTCATGGGAGAATATCTACAGCCTAGGTGCAACCTATAGTACTCTATTTACTGCATTTGTTGGCTATCTCCAACTTCTAAAATCTCATGTTTTGCAGCTTGCAAATCATAAGACGTCCCCATGCAATACTACAGAAGACTCAAAACCTTGAGATATACAAGGAAACATCAAACTTAGGCATCCTTAAAGTTACTTCAATAGTATGTGTTTCCCACTGCATATTCAAGGTGCCCTATTTCTCTATCACAACTCCTGTCTTTCTTTCTCATATACAACTAATGAAATATTATTTATGATGTCTCTCCAATTTCTAATGCCACATCGGGGCATGACATGACTCAAATACATTACAGACACATCCCAAAATAAACATCAAGGTACAATACATAAAATATACGGATGAATACATTCTGAAGTTACAATTACATCAACATGGATATCATTTTAAAAGACAAATATAATACTTTGATGGAAACTAGGTGCCTGATGGTAGGTTCTTAAAATTTAGGAAACTGACTCAAGTACTCTATAATGAAAAATTAAGAAAATAAAAAATGAAAAATGTTTAGTCTTTTAAAAAAAATCATATAAAAGACAAATATATAAAATAAACAAAAATAAATAAAATATAATGAAAATGCAAAAAACAAAAAAAACATAACCTTTGCCCCCAATATGCCGGCCCGACTACCTTGATCCTTCGAGGAGGGGCTCGATGTAGGGATGATCAACCAGTTTTTGAAGAGAGGAGGAAGATACTAATGTATGAAATATTTTTTTTAGATTGTGGAGATTCTTAGGTCAGATCATAGGTGTAGCATTTGGATAATGCTCAGATTAGAACTGCGATCCAATATCATAGCTTGAGGAGAACACCAAATCATTGATGACTGAGGAATGGCATTTCAAAATCTAACTGAGAAAGAGAATCATCCGTCTCAGCACATGCAAATCGTGGTAGCTTTGGACATTGAATCGATCTATGGAATTTATCCATATTACGGTTGAAGTTACACATAATCGTGTTGGTGGTGCGATGTACCCAGAGTTCTGTTGATTAGGGATTCGTTTGAAGGTCATTGTTCCAGAACAGAGTGTGCATTTATAAACCAAGGTATTTTCATACAAAAGATTTAGGAATCTGACGTTGTGCCATCAAATTCCTTTCAATATAAATTCTGGTAATTCTCGATGAATTCCTGTAATACTTAATGGTTTCCTGTAAGTTAGATTAATTCTCTAAATTTGCAGTTTTCTATCAATTAGTTGTTTGAGGATGCAAGTGTGCTCCAGATTTGGGGTTGTACTAAGTTGTAATCCAAGTTTACCCTTAATCCTCTTATAGGTAGTATTTAAACATGTAGACATTTTCCTACCATTGATGAGGAGTAGAAACCCGAAGCAGTGTGAACTAAAACCACTCTATTTCAAAGGACAATTGTACTAGGTAGCTATTATATCTATCCATTTTTATCCCTTGATCCTCTTACGGGTAGTATCCAAACACATAGATTTTGTCTAACCATTAATGAGGGGTAGCATCCTAAAACAGTGTGGATTAGAGGTGCAATCTATTTCAGTAGGGAACTACACCATGTGGTTGCTACTCCGATGAGGAGCCTATATCATAGTTGTCACTTCAAAGGTATCTTTGTTTTATTAAACATTATTAAATCATATCCCTTATCCCTGATCCTCAACCAATATTACCTCCAAACCTATAAACCTATGCATAGAAAGATAATTACGAAGACAATTTAGAGCCCCATTCTCGGTGCATTAGCCCTACAAGATTACTTTCGTGCATAATAGCAAATACCATGGATTTAGTTTGTGCGACATGGTTAAGGAACCAAAACCCATAATATATGCTAAAAACATTGTAATGGCACCCATATCCTGGTTGAAAGCGAAAGATTCCATTTACAAGACATGTGAGGTGATATAGAACCATGTGCATGTCCACTAGAAATAAAGATGAATATTTTAGGGCCTACATCCTCATTGTTTATTCCTAAGCCTTACAAAGGCCCTAAGAACCATCCATGTCATTCGAAATATTATAAAAATAATAATATGACCCATGTAGGACAATTATTCACTCTACGTGGGACAATTATTCACTCTACTAGGAAATTGAACCAGTCTGGGACTAGGTGACTCAGCCTGGTCTTGAGGGCAATTCTTTGAATGGAGGCACCTCACCAGCTACCCGAGTCTGGGACTAGGGGACTCATCCTGGGGCTGAGGGCCATTCTTTGAATGGAGGCACCTGGTTAGTTACCATGAATTTGACCTAGTCTTGGACTAGGGGACCCAGCCTAGGGCTAAGGGCCATTCTCTGGGAGAATGGAGGCACCTGGTCAGTTACCAGGAATTTGACCCAGTCTGGGATCGGGGGTCTCAGCCTAGATTTGAGTGCCATTCATTGAATGGAGGCACCTGGTCAGCTACCAGTGTTGTTTTTTCCTAAGAAACATCGAGAGCTATTCTCTTAAGAGAACGGGGACATTTGGTCAAGGACCAGGATATGGAACCATTCCAGCACTGGGGGACTCAACCTTGAGTTGAGTATCCATTCTGTTGAATGGAGACATCTGGTTAGGGACCAGGATGTGGAATCAGTCCAGTGCTGGGGGACTCAGCCTAGAGTTGTGTGACCATTCTATTGAATGAAGACATATGGTTAGGGACCAAGATGTGGAACTAGTCAAGCATTGGGCGACTCAACCTAGAACTAAGTGGTCATTATTTGAATGGAGGCAACTGGTCAGTTAATATGAAGATGACCAAGTCTAGCACTGGGGGACTCAGCTTAAGGTTGAGGGCCATTATTAGGGAGAATGGAGGCGCTTGGTCTGTTACCAAGTATTTGACCTTGGGTCAAATTATGCAGCTTATGGCTGATGCACCTGGTCTGTTACGAGGATATAACTATAAGCCACATACCAAATTTTGAGACGACCTTCAATAGAAGCTTCATTCCAGATAGCATGCTTCCCAAAGTTTTCTTCCATATCTTTCCACACATGTTTAATAAATGGGAATTTTATGAAAAGATGAGTAGTGCAAGTCTTGGCATCAGATCTACAAAGTAGACAAATGTTTGGCCCAACCTTTGTATTCTTCTCCTATCCTTTTACATATATATGAGAAAACCAAAGCTGTTAGTTATTGATCATCTTCAGTTTTGTTTTCTAACAACACCAGAATTTCCAATAAAAATTCTGCAATTGAACTGTATAGCTAAGTAATACAAAAGTAGTAAATATTCTCAGAGTGGGAACTAGATATTTCAAAACCCATAAGGCTAACAAGCCCAATCAATGGTTTTGGAATAAGTGAAGGGTACATTTTTAATATGGAAATGACAAATGAGTTCAACAACAAACACCACCAACATTTGGGGATAAAGAGGGCTTAGTGCTCTTAATTAAATTCCATTTTCCATCATCATCATAGTGTGTGACTGTGTGGAAAAGAAGAATTGTGAATGTGTGAATGAAGTCATGCCCAGCCCACAAGGGATCCAAAAAAGTCAGGGTGTGCTAGGAAGACACCAACACATTCATGCCCAGCTGGACAGGAGGAAAAAACAATAGAGAGAAGGAAAACATAGTCACAGCCTGGACCATAGAAATATATAAGCAACAGGAAGTTAGCAACCCAAACAATCAACTCAAGGCAGCAGTAACTCTAGGTGTCAATCACAAACCAACAAGGATCATATTTGAACTTCATTCATGTCAAGAACTCCCTAGAAATGGAGAGATGAACTTAATTTATAATCTTTAAAAGCCTTCTAGAAATGTCACTTAGACAATATTATATGGAAAATCCTTCTAGAAACGTCACTTGGAAACATTATATTGTACAATATATTTGGGTCCATTATAATCTTTAAACATGTTTTGAATAATGTCTAAGATGAACCATATTTGAAGAGATTAAATGCACAATGTCCATTAAACTATCTACAGGAAAATTAGTTTCATGTATCATCAATTACCATTATATCCAAAATCAAGAATCTGGCATGCAAACTATTGAAGTTGTCCCAAAATGTTGTTTTTATGACACTAGACTACTAATATCACATGCAATGCGCTTTATACGACCTCACTTGATCTGACAAGTTTTAAGTATACTTTCGGCATGAGTGATAAATGGGTTCATCTTCACAATCCTCTTTGAACCATCCTAGTTTACATAATTCGATGATAATATATTACATCTATGAAGATTTGTAAAGCTATGATCAAGCAATCTCTTAAACTTTAAAAGTTTGAATTTTATGTTAAGATGGATTAGGAAATGTTTTAATGGAAATTAAATAAAAAGTAATAGCCCCAAGTTTAAGTCATACATTACATACATAGCACCACCTAATTACATGAACCATGCCGGAGCAAGCCTGCCAAATGTAACATAAAATTGTGAATGACGCAGAAAATATCTTAGGAGCAGAAGTTTTTTCTTCTCTTCTTCCTCATCTATCATTGAATGCAGAGTTCCTAATAATTAATTTGGTTTAGTATCATTCTACATGAAATAATCCTGAAGATGGTGTTAAAATCCTTATAGAGTTACTGCTAAAGTATGATTGACTTCACTTTAGTCTCTAATTATTCTTGCTCAGAAGTAAATATCCACAATTCTCTATCATTAATGAAAAGGGCCATTTTTTACCTTGAATTTTTTCTGTTCGGGGTAGATACTAACTCAGGTCGCTGACCCGAGAAAATATAATGGAAAATCTCAAGTAAAAATAAATTATCTTGTTTAAGGAAACCATGCAAGACAACAACATGTTGAGTTAGTTCTAAAAGAAGGTCCATTACATTTTCATAAAAAAAATGCTACGAGAAACTATCCCTTAAAAATAGAAATTGGGAATTAGATCTACCTACCATCTATTATGGTAAAGGATACTGAATAGTTAATAGATTACGAAATAGAGTGAGTACTAATTGGATCACCTTCCAATAATCCACTATATAATATCCATTGTTCACCATATACACATACATAAAAACAATCATAGAAGTCCATGTTCTAATAATACCCTCAACAGTTCAATGAAAAACAAACCTCTGGTTAGACCTTGCCATTCTAAGTGTTCCATCAGTTCTTCTAAAAGAGAGACAATGAATACAATTGCATCATTGTTGGGCATAGTGAAGCCTTGAAGCTCCAAATATATTCCATTTGTAGTGAAATGTCATCAGAGGAAGGATCAATGGGCATAGTGAGGAAAACTATAACCTTCACTACAAAAAGAAGACTAATGAATAGTATTAACATGGAGAAAAGCACAAAATATATTCGTTGCTTGAAGCAAATTTTGTTGAGGTTATAGTTAAAAGAAACTTGTTATAGTGGATATGCTTCAAGAGCACATCAACACACTAAATAACAATATCTATGCTTCATTCACTCCCAAAATACAATGAATGAGCTATAATGAGTTCTTGGCACAGAGTTGTGCAGAGTGCTCAAAAGTGGAAACTTGTCTAAGAATAAATTTGAGTTTTGTATAAATCCACTTACACAACCCTCATCAAGCAACAAATTATGAGCACAACCATTGTGGAAACAATCATATTGCATCAAATAGGAATTTTCCTTATGCTAATTACAAAAACTTGGTTCAAACAAACAAATCTTCTAGATTGTTACAATAAAAAATAATGCAAGCCAAAGCCAACCTTAGTACCCAGGCAGAAATTTGGGAGTCATTTTTGGGGACCTCATAAAAAAGAAGGCTTTAGTAAGCATTGAAACATCAATATATATGTTCTGCCAAGAATTTAACCCTATACATATCAGTTTCAGAATGGAGTGAAATACACTTCATTGAGTATTAACATGCATATTTTGTGAATCAATGAAATCAATTGAAACATGTATGCATAACGTCCTTCACTGAAGCTTGATTTTTATGAAGGATATTGAACATATGAATTTTCTCATAAGAAAAAACAGTAGCATACATTTTCCACAATAAAGAACATAACATAAATTGAGAAAGAATTGTCATACATATAGGCAATTGTTACAATAGCTAGAAAAGGGTCTAGAATTATTTTAAATTTATTGTCACTTTGGACTGCTAAGTTAGATAATATAAGACAATTGAGCTCATATCGATATTCATTACAATTTTAGTTTCATCTCGATATTGCTCAATGATGGGTAACAAGTCTTGACACACAGTATTATGTTTTCCAATCTCTTTGAACATCTCTACTTTGTGGGTGGCCTTTGTGAAGAAATCGCTACAAGTCCTTCAAGTTCTCTGCACATAATGATAGAACAATCCAAAAGTTAGTCTTTGTTTCTTGGAATATTAAAAGTATCCTAGTAACCAGCATTTATATAATTAGAGAGTCCATGTCATTTGTTTTGCATGTCTTAAAATTAATTTGATGTAATACAATGTTCATATAGACATTCATTTATGGTTATTGGCTTGGACCAGTAATCTAACTTTTCTAACCACATTATCTGAAATAATGACTCAAGAAGGACCACCCAGTACCAATTAGGACAATCAGGGTAAAAAGCATAATACCCTCGAAAAAAATTGAAAATATAAAAAACAACATCCCACCCATGGGCACTCTCTGTTATTTTAATAAAAGACTTTTCCTCTGCCTCGCAAATCATGTTCAAAGCCTTCAAGTAGACCAATGCACCTATCAATATATGGATACCCAATGTGCCCAGGTCAATTCAAAGGGTTTGGATATACACATATGTATAGTATTTGTTGTGCTGTTGGAAACTAAGATTTAATACTGCATTGTAGTTCTCTCCACAACTTACTTTGCTTAGCTAAGTAATAATAGGATTTTTACCATCTTGTTGGAGCTAGATTTGGATGCTTAAAACGTTTGTCTCCTTGAAAGACTCATACTCCTATTTTGTTGGAATCATATGTAAGCAACTGGATTTGTAAATGCTCCAACCTCTTAGAATTGTCACCTACTCATTGATACTTTTACTCGTTCATGAATTCAACCTATTCATTCGTCGTCATAGGTAGGTGGTTTTCCAAAGGGTGGAAAATCATAAATGGATAGGATGAATTTGTAAATGGTCCACCAATTTATGATTTCAACCTAGTCATTCATTCGTCCTAAAGGAGTCTGCATATTCAAGAATTTCATTGGAATTTGGGTCACATGCATATTGGGGTTTTCCTGTGTTGCATGGGTACCCGTACCTAGGGGTCGGTTACACGTACCGGTATTGGGTACATGTACCGGGTACTTGGGTACGACAATGGTACGTACCCTCATGTACCATGAACAATGTTTCCATACCGGGTACTTCATAATAAAAAATTGGGTACGTTTGGTGAAAATGGTACGACGTACCTCGATTTTGGGTACGGCTATGGTATGACCAGTATATAAAACTAAACCAAACTAATACAGTTTGTTCCCACAATTGAAGTCTAGTTCTAGCGATTTATCCTTCTTCAAACAAAATGTATGAGCTATGATAGGATTGGTGGGAATTTTCAACCCCAAGATTTACATGGAAAGGTTGTAGGAGCTTTTTAACTCAACACGGATAATGCCTCACTGCTGTTTTGATTTGAATTTTTGTTTGAATAACGTATCACTGCTTGAACATAGATTTTAATGGCAATTCTTCACATAACATGCTCATAAATTATAGCAAGTAAATAACATTAACAATGATTTAAATGGCTAATAAACAGACACCCAAAAACATAGTAAGAAGGTGCTTTTACATGCCTGTAGTAGCCCGTTGACAGATCTGGAAATGAACATTGAGATACCCAAGTAATGTGGCCATACAATGTGATAGCAGTGAGAAAATATTATAATGGCTGAGATATGAAATGTGTTGTAGATGACTATTGGGAAAACTTCATCTTTTACTTAAATATTCAGATCTGGAAATGAGAGTTATTTGACTCACAATACAGAGTTATGAAAGTACTATAGCAGCCTTAGAATGTGTTGGGACTGACAATCAATGGATGAAGAAGTAGACTCTGGTATAACAAATCCTGTAGTAGCTTTATTCTTCCCAACACGCCCAATGGAAGTATGTAAGCACAATATAAGAGTGAATATTTTACCACATTGATATTTCAATTTATGGCAGCCTGGAAATTACTGGTTACACTCTTCCCATGAATCATTTCATCTACAGCAGCAAAATCTTGAACTTCTTGTCCACATGAAGACCCATGACTATATACTGTCAGCGGGCATTAACAATATTGACGTGGGTGCTATATATACAAATTGACTTAATGCTTCTGGTGATTAATAGTACATTTTCTATTGTGAAAATGACTATGTTCCTTCAGATATTTAGAGATGGAATTTTACAATAAATCAGAAGTTTTTCCATAGAGCATATTAAATTACTTTGAATAAAAAAATATGAATTGTGGTTGCATGATCAATATCCCAATAGATCCATTGTTGATGTCTGTTGGAATATAATCTGTCGGGATTATATTTTGTAAATAAATAGTTATGTAGGAAGCTAAACAGTTACATAGGAAGGTGAAAAGGCTGATGAAGCTCAACGACCACATTGTAATGTATAAATAAATGTTTTAGCCATGAATAGAATTTAATCGAGAGTTATAATACCTATCAGTGGTATCAAAGCTTGGATATTTGCCATAACTCCTGCCTACTGCATTTCAGTCCTGGCATTCTGCTTGCCAGTCCATTGCCAGACTGCCTGCTCAGTCGCATGCATTGTATGCGTTACAATTCCTTAACGATTGAGTTTTGTGTGCTGCAATTTTGTATGTGTATTATTCTGCTACAAGCGTTTAGAAAGAGCACATGCTTTCTTTGCCATATTCATGATCTCATAGTAGAACACAGAAAAGTTGAGTGCGAGTCCCAGCCTTATTGGATGCGTCGAGGCTAGCTCAACCAGAGCAATATCCTGTGCACTCTTGTTTGCCTCCAGTATGCCATCCGCTGCCTCTTTCCTCTCCTCTCCAGTCTTAAACTGCGCGAGATAGAGATTGAAATCTCCATTGCTTGAAGATTGCATAAAACCTATATTTTACCCTAATGTATGCCCTATCTTATGCGTGCTGCGTATTGGAGCTGTGAGCTTTGAATCTGCGTATTAAAGGCTGTTGTATATATGCTACGTGGAGTATAATCCTGAATGGAGTGAGTCTGCTGTATGAGCTGTATTCTTGCTGCGATTTTAGATTGTGTTGAAGACTATGTGGTATAATGTATGTTGAAGACTGTGTGACTGTTGTGTGATTGCTGGAGACTGCTGCGTGACTGCTGAAGACTGCATGAGTGCTGAAGACTGCATTGTGCTCTCTTCTCATAGGCGTAAACCCTAATCCTTTGCATGAAGACTTAAACTATAATTTATTTGAAGCACAGTGACGGAAGACCATTAGTGGAGACTCACGCTCTCACACATTTGCGTGGAGGTAAAAGTGAATGAGTATGTGTTTCAATTAATTCATAAACCCTATATTTTTACGTGAAGTCTATTTTGGAGCCGTGGATATTGCTTGAAGAGTTTTTTCTCTTCTATGAATTGATTGCTACGAATCTTGGAAAAATGTTGTGACTTCCTTCCATTGCGTGGAAGCTGTTGAGTATTCAAGACACGAAGATGGAGTCCATCCAGACTTGGAGTTGTCTCTGGTGCATGTGAAGACCATTGTTGCGATCACGTTGAAGACTAAAAATCATTGATATTGTTGTTGCTGGAGAGAGATATCCACACCCTCATGAAGCTCGTTCAGCCCTAATTTTTACCCTAATTTCTGCCCTAAATCTATGCGTTGGAGAATGAATGAAATGTCTACAAATTTTTTCATATTTATGAATGGTGTGGCTGAATGGTGAGGCTATTGTATGAGCCTGAGATCGTAGAGTATGTATGCGCTACATGGATTCTGTAATTTTCATTCATGTTGATGCTTCTACGATTGCGTTGGAGGCTGGTTGGTGAAGAGACATTACCTCTGGCGCCAATTTTCTGAAGAGACGTGACCTTCTGATGAGTATATATGCTACGTTGATATCTCTTGAAAAGTTGTATTCTCCATTGTGAAAATAGCCTATTTCTCTGCTTGTAACTCCACCATATATGAGCTGCAAAGAATTTTCTCCTCTTTGAATTGCTGCTATGAATGATATAGCATGGAATTGTTGTGTTTTCTACTTTCAATTTGTAGCTATGCTTTGAAAATAAAGCTATAACCACCGCATGAGAATATTGTTGGTTAATTGTAGCATAGACTGTATTGTAAAAAGTAGCAGAGACTTAGACCTGCTTCTTTCATATAGCTGAGATCGTTGACTGGTGCTAAAAATTTGTTTATGAACTTATTGACAGCATATTAAGATTGTAAATCACCTTGGCAGAGGTTGTAGACCTGCAAGGTTTTTGTTTTTCTATTATCTCATTCTCTTTGTCATATTAAGTTCATTATTGTAAATTACACTAACAGTTGTAAAATATGCAATCTATAGCACCTATTGTTGGTGATGTCCTCATTGGAAAGGAAACATATCCAAAATGGTGTAGAAAGATCAAGAAATCAAGTGAGCCGGTTGAAGAATCCATTTAATTTGTTCAGAAAACAAAGAATTGGTCCAAATACCCTTCCAAGGGAGATTGCAGCAAGAGAGGATGAGGGAGAAGAAATTTCAAAGGCAGAGGGGGCAGAAACAACTACAGCAAAAGATCATATTTGCAGTGCAATCGTTGTGGAAAGACTAGACACACATCAGATCAATGTTGGGCTTCCTGGGACTCCATCAAAGACAGACATAACCAGAAGAAAGATGACAGTAAAAACCAAGATGCTAGTAAATCTTCTGATTCTGCTCATTGTATTGTTGCACATTGTAATCTTGGAATTAATGAAATGACTTCACTTTCATCTTACAAAGATTGTTGGCTGCTTGATACTGGTGCAACATCACACATGAATTTTAGAGAAGACTGTTTTGAAGAACTTAATGAAACAATAAATGGCATAGTGTACTTTGTAGATAAGTCAAGTCTTAAACCAAAGGGAATGGGCACGATTCGACTGAAGATGCCTGGATTCCCTGATTTCTTGTTGAAGAATGTTCTTTATCTTCCAGAGTTGTAGAGAAGCTTGTTGTCCTTGGTGGAGATTCGACAGCGAGGTCATTCCATCCACATGTTTGATGGAATCGTAGAAATAAGAAAGTCCTCTGACAACCAAGTCATTATGACTGGATACGAAGATGGGAAGCTGCTGAAGCTAAAAGGTTCATCTGCAAGAGTTCAGAACTATGCCTACCTCTCTCAGCATGGAGAAGGTAATTTGTCATCTAGTTCATTGTGGCATGCATTATTTGGTCATCTAAATTATAACAGTCTTCGTTTGTTGAGAAAGAATGGTGTATTTGGTTTGCCCACCATTCCCAAAGAGAATAACAAATGTGATGCATGTATATTAGGGAAACATAGTAAGCTGCCATTCCATGAATATAATTTCAGAGCAAGTAGGAAATTAGAATTAGTGCATTCTGATTTATGTGGCCCAATGCCAACTCCTTCTGCAAATGGGAATAAGTATTTTATGACATTTGTTGATGACTACTCAAGAATGTGTTGGATTTACTGTTTAAAGAAAAAATCAGAAGCATTTCAAACATTCAAAGACTTTCATGCATTGATAGAAAAACAAGCACAACAAAAAATTGGTACACTTCGTACTAATAATGGGAAAGAATACACTTCAAATGCTTTTGAAGATTATCTTCGCCAACATGGAATTGCACATCAGACTACCGTTCCCTACAATCCTCAACAAAATGGTGTAGCAAAAAGAATGAATAGAACCATAATGAATATGGTTCGCTCAATGATGTTTTTCAAGAATGTAAAACTAATGTTTTGGGGTGATGCAGTGAAATGTGCAGCCTATTTGAGAAACAGAAGTCCCTCAAATGCTCTTGATAACAAGACTCTACATGAAATGTGGTTTGGCCATCTCCCTTCAGTTAGGCATCTTAGAGTTTTTGGTTCCACCTGTTATGCCTTGATTCTAAAGGAGCAAAGAAACAAGCTTGGTGCTCGAAGCAGAAAATGCATTTTCCTGGGGTACGAAGAATACTCCAAGGCATACCATTTGTATGATGAGGTAAACAAGAAGTTTGTTATTTCTAGAGATGTCATTTTTCTTGAAACTAATAAAAATGACCAGTCCATTGAGAGACAGCTTGATCATTTGGAAAAATATCCTCATCCAAAGACATATTCTGAAAATGAATATGAAATTCCAAACCTTGAAGGGGGGATTCCTATTTTGTATCAACCTTTGGAATTTCCATATGAAGCACCAACTCCCCCACATGAAGAAGTTCCTGCTACTCCACCTGATCAAGAGATTCAACTAGATGATGTGATTGAGAGAATTGAAAGACTATAAATCAATGATGAAGCACCACCAGTTGATCAACCAGGACCATCATGGAAGATTCCTAAATGGGATACAAAGACACTTGAAAGTGTCCATCTGGATGAAGTTGGAAAGACAGGAACGAGAAGTTCGAAAAGACATGAAGATGGAGGAGGAGTAGATAATTCAGGTGATGACATGGATGTATCATTTGATTGTGAATTTAATTTATCTGCTAAATTTGAACCAACTTCCTTTGAAGAAGCTTCTACTCGAGTTGAGTGGAAAGAAGCTATGCAGAATGAGTATGGCGCACTCATAAAGAATGGAACTTGGAAGCTGGTTGACCCTCCAGTTGGAACCAAACCAATTGGCTACAAGTGGGTGTACAAGAACAAATACAGATCAGATGGCTCACTTGACAAGAACAAAGCGAGGCTTGTAGCAAAAGGCTATGCACAGAAGCAAGGAATTGACTATAAAGAAACGTTCTCTCA
>LPNX010994765.1:173519-215156 GCA_001517045.1 Pseudotsuga menziesii | reverse complement strand
TTCTTATGTTGTTGGCATACTTTCAAGGTTCATGCATAAACCTTGTGAAGGACACTGGTCAGCTGCAAAAAGAGTTCTAGGATACTTGAAGGGGACTCAAGATGTTGGACTCAAGTACTCTAAAGTGGATGACTTCAAACTTATTGGGTACTCAGATTCATATTTTGATGGTGATAAGAAGACAGGAGTATCAACTTCTAGATACACTATGAGTCTTGGATCAGCAGATGTCTCATGGAGATCACGCAAACAGTCAGTTCCTACAGATTCAACAATAGAAGAAGAATATGTGGCTGCAGCTGAAGCAATGAAAGAAATAGCATGGCTCAGGAAGATACTTGAAGATTTGCAAGAAAAACAAGAGAACTCCACTCCATTGTTGGTCGACAATACTTCTGCAATCAAGCTGGCTAAGAATCCCAGATTCCATGATCGAACCAAACACATCAACACAAAGTATCATTTGATTTGACATCATGTAGAGGCCAAGACAGTCCATCTTCGACATTGTTCCACAAATGATCAAGTTGTAGACATCTTCACCAAAGCGCTTGGACGAGAAAAGTTTGAAAGATTAAGAAACATGCTCAGACTTATTAACACCCCTTCGGATTAAGGGGGGGATTGTTGGAATATAATCTATCGGGATTATATTTTGTAAATAAATAGTTATGTAGGAAGCTGAACAGTTACATAGGAAGGTGAAAAGGCTGATGAAGCTCAACCACCACATTGTAATGTATAAATAAATGTTTTAGCCATGAATAGAATTGAATCGGGAGTTATAATACCTATCAATGTCATTGGTTAAGTGATATACTAGTCTCATAGATTTTCAATGGTTTGACATTATGAGGAAGAGCCTCTTATATCTGTTGAAGAAGAACTGATTCCAAATTTGCAAGCTGAGCTATAAAACAGTCCAAAAATACCTAGGAAATCCAAATCTAGTCATAAAGGTAATTTGATGGGGACCATCAACCTTCCAAAGGACTGAGGTTTGATCCATCTACATATTAGAGCCATGTTGGCATTGATACAATATAGGCAAGAGTTACAAAAGGAAGTTTGTTAACAAGTAGAGCGTGACAATGATGAAGTAGTTTGTTAACTTGAGTAGAGATTTGGAAAGTAGGAATGCTTCAATATTCAAAAAGAATGGAATTTATGGCAATCCAAATTTCCCATATAACAAGGAAAGGTGTAACTCTTAGACTTTTTAGTTTTGATCTAACAAACCAAATTTTGAGACGACCTTCAATAGAAGCTTCATTCCAGATAGCATGCTTCCCAAGGTTGTCTTCCATATCTTTTCACACATGTTTAATAAATGGAAATTTTATGAAAAGATGAGTAGTGCAAGTTTTGGCATCAGATCTACAAAGTAGGCAAATGTTTGGCCCAACCTTTGTATTCTTCTCCTATCCTTTTACATATATATGAGAAAAGCAAAGCTGTTAGTGATTGATCATCTTCAGTTTTGTTTTCTAACAACAACAGAATTTGCAATAAAAATGCTGCAACTGAACTGTATAGCTAAGTAATAAAAAAGTAGTAAATATTCTCAGAGTGGGAACTAGATATTTCAAAACCCATAAGGCTAACAAGCCCAATCAATGGTTTTGGAATAAGTGAAGGGTACATTTTTACTATGGAAATGACAAATGAGTTCAACAACAAACACCACCAACATTTGGGGATAAAGAGGGCTTAGTGCTCTTAATTAAATTCCATTTTCCATCATCATCATAGTGTGTGACTGTGTGGAAAAGAAGAAGAATAGTGAATGTGTGGAAAAGAAGAATAGTGAATGTGTGAATGAAGTCATGGACAGCCCACAAGGGCTCCAAAACAGTCATGGTGTGCTCGGAAGATGCCAACACATTCATGCCCAGCTGGAGAGGAGGAAAAAACAATAGAGAGAAGGAAAACACAGTCACATCCTGGACCATAGAAATATATAAGCAACAGGAAGTTAGAAACCCAAACGATCAACTCAAGGCAGTAGTAACTCTAGGTGTCAATCACAAACCAACAAGGATCAGATTTGAACTTCATTCATGTCAAGAACTCCCTAGAAATGGAGAAGTGAACTTAATTTATAATCTTTAAAAGCCTTCTAGAAATGTCACTAAAGCATAACATGTCATATTTTTCTCATGTTTCTTCTTAAAATGCAATATTATTCTTCATTTTTGAATTGTAACTAATTTCACACGACATATTTTTATACTGTATGGTGATTTAGGTCACAACTAACTTATATTCTCGATGGTTTAAAGAAGAAGCCGGATGTTGGAGCACTACTGCAGGTGCCTATATCTACTTTTGTTTTCTTCATGTGTTATACAAATTTCTATTTCTGTAAAATTTCCATCTATTTTCCCTAGTCCCTGCGTTGTTGACTATTGTCTGCAATTTTTGTAACAATGAGTTGGTTTTATGTAGTAGCTTACCTAGCATTGATTGAGGAATGAATAACATTGCTATCTATATATAGTTTGTTGTGTTCACCTGTATATGCAAGATATTCTTGCTCTAATCCTTAAAATCAGTTCAAATCTCTGCAATTAAATACTTTAGGATGACAAGTACGATTTAGATATACAGTGAATAATGTCAAATTGTAACTCATCTCATTTAAATATACAGTATCTAGCTGATATCTTGTCTTATGTGTGCTCTTGTAAGTTCCTAACTAGTGTTAACCCCATGGAAGTTATAAAAATCATTGGAATGACTGGCTTTGATAAACTAGGTTTTGGAAGTTTGATCTTGGACATGATTAGCCCTGCCAAGCCATCCTTGGGATTTGGGTGTTTGGCTATTGGTGTTTGGGATTACCACTTGTCCACCTCTGTACTAGCCCTAGTGAATAGAATTTAACGTTGCATGGGGGCAGCGGGTGTACTATGTTTGATGAGGTCTGTTGGTGAGAGATCTAATGGTTGATTTTTGATAAGTGCTTTTCATAACCTATCCTTCTCTCTCCCTTGTAGCATCTTCTTGCATTTTGGTTTTGAGGAGTTGAGAGCTTGACCCTTTGCACATTCAGTTAAGTGTTTTCTTGGAAATGACTATTAGCCTGGGTTGTAAGTGTTTTTGTTGACTAACTGTTGACTATTGAAAAGTTTGGAATTGCATCCAAATTGTGTGTTCATCTATGTTTGGATAAAGGTAGACTCATACCTTCCTCTATGTTTCCTTTTTGGTGCATTGTTTTTGGTTGATGGGTAGGAATTGCTATTTGGTTGAGTGACTCTGCCTTGTGTTTTTCTTTCCCTTTGTTACATTTGAGCTCTATCACTATTTTGTTATTGTTGCTTTCACTTGTTCGATCACTAATGTATGAGGCCAAGTTGTTCTTTGGCCAGTCTATTTGCAGGGTTTGATGTTGATGTTTAAGCCCTCGACCCTTTGCATGGCTCAGAGTCCAGACTATGATTTGTTAATGCACAGTAGGAAGAATTGTTGGTTATATGTTGGTTGTTGGTTATGTGTAGGATTGTTAGAGATACTTGCAGGCTATCAGTTATGAAAACAACATTGGTTTTCATTTGATACTGACAATAAAACATGGCAAGCCAAATGAGTTTTGGACCTAGTACATGTTGATTTGCATGGTCCAATGAAAACACTTACAATATATGGAGATAAGTAATTCCTATTACTGGTTGATGACTATTCAAGGAAAATCAGGGTTTGTTTTATGAATAATAAGTCAAGTTGTTGTTCAAATTTTGCAACATGAAAAGCTTTGGTAGAGAAACAAACAAGTAAACAACTGAAAGATTTAGGATATGATAATGGAGGTGAGTTTGTTTCAACTTAGTTCAAATAATCTTGCAAAAGGTAAGGTATACATAGGTGGTATACCACTCCATACACTCGACAACAAAATCGATTCATGGAAAGGAGGAATAAGATAGTTGTGGAGATGGCAAAGTGCATGGTGCATAGCCAGAATGTACCATAGTCATACTAGGAAAAACCAGTGAATGTTGTGGTTTACATCCTTAGTAAAACTCCTTGTAAATATTTGTAGGATATCACTCTTGAGGATTCATGGTTAGGTAGAAAAACTTTTGTAAGAGATTTTAGTATTTTCAGTTGTATTGCTTTTGCAAATATTCCCAAGGAAAAACGTTCCTAATGAATAACTGGATGTTTCTACGAACAAAATTGTGATTAATCGAGATGTTGTAGGTGAGAAAATATCATTCTTTTGTGATGATGGTAAATCTATGGATAGTACTAAGTAGTGTATGGGAAATTGTTTCTAATTCAAGAACAAGTTCTGGTGTTGAAATCAAACAAGACTCAGAACCGGAAACATCATAGGAGTCAAGTTCCAAGGAGGGGTTTGGTGAAGAAGAGGGGGATTCTCAACCTTCACAACAGAGAGGGATTCTTGATCTTCACAGAAATACCAAGAGGGCCAACAAAGTAAATGGAAATGGTATTATACCATGATGGAAGGATATTGAGAAGATGAGCTGCCAAAGGCACTAGAAGGAAAGACTACATGATTGAGGAAACAAATTGTGCAAGGCAGTGAGCATATAAATTTTTCTCTAACTTCTGTTGTTTTTGTGTCAGGTATTTGAACCTAGCACATTTGAAGAATCCAAAGGAAAACTTGAATTAGAGGCTGCCATGAAAGTGGAATATGATGCATAGATGAAAAGCAAGACTTGGGTCTTGTCCACATTGCCTCTAGGGAAGAAAGCACTTGGTTGTAAATGGATTTTAAAAGTCAAATATAAACTAGATGGTTCTTAAGACAAATACAAAGCTTGTCTTGTTGCCAAAGTATATGCACAAGATGAAGGGGTGTACTGTGAAGAAATATTTTCCCCCACAACGAAAATGGTAACTTTTTGACTACTTATCTCCATTTCTGCTCATTCTGGATGGAAGATATACAGATGGATGTTAAAAGTGCCTTGATGTAACTGCAAGGGTTTCATTTTTTTGGAAAGAAACATTTGGTTTGTTGGTTGGTAAATTCCTTGTATGGATGGTAAAGTCCTTGTATGGACTCAAGCAGGCTCATCAAGCTTGGTATTTCAAACTTGATCAATACCTTAGAGATTCTAGAGTTAGGAAAACCTATTATGAACCCACTTGCTACGTCAAAAATAGTGACGATGATATATTGATCTTATTTTGTCTATTTTGATGGTCTTCCCATCACCAAAAGCAGTTCCAACAAGATTCAACAGGTGAAATTTGATATTTGATCTATTGTTGAAATTACTGATTAAAGACTGCTTCATTATTGTTTAGGTGTAGAATTTTTGCAATCTAAGCACGCTATCTTTTTATCACAAGTCAAGTATGCCAAAGCACTCTTCAAAAAATTCGGAATGACTGAATGTAATCCTACATCTACATCTATGGAAGTTGGCATAAAACTCTCGACTTACATGGACTCACCACTAGTCAACGAGTCATTGTATTGGAAATTGGTTGGTAGTTTGATTTATCTTACTACCACCCAATCAGATCTATGTTTTTTAGTGATTTGTCTCTTTCTCAATTCATGTCTAATCCTGAAGAGTTACATTGGCAAGTTGCAAAACGAGTCCATCAATATTCAAAGGGACCCTTGACTTTCGCATTCTATATCAGAGATATGTTGACTCCATGCTAGCAGAGCATATTGATTTCAATTACGCTGGATCAGTTGATACAAGGAAGTCAGAAATAGGTTATATGTTCACTCTTGTTTTAGGAAGGTAATTTCATGGCAAAGTAATCTACAAGCTATAGTTTCCTTATCCTCCATTGACAAAAAATACAAGGCAGACTTCAGTACAGGTTATGAGGCAATGTGGTTACGAAGAATATTGGTCAATCTTCAACTTGACCAAGCAGTGATAACCTGACTTTTCTGTGACAATCAGAGTGCTCTCAAAATGGCAAAAAATTCAGTCTATCATGCCATAACTAAGCATATTGAAGTTCATCACAATTACATCAGATAGTTGTTTGACAATCAAGACATTTGCCTTTATTATTGTCCTACAGCAGAGCAAATATTGACATAAAGACAAAACCACTTGGTAATGATAAGTTCACTCATCATGCCATGTTGTTAAAAAGAAAGCTAACTCCAGCTAGATTTTCATAATGGTGTAATGAGCTAACATATAAGCTTTCACTCATAGTGCCATGTTAAAAGGAAAGCTAACTCTAATTAGATTTTCATCATGGTGTAATGTATTTGATGGAAATGTGGCAGTGTTAGATGGAAAAATACTTTATGAGAACTAACACACGTTATATTTTACTCACCGTGCAATGTTTTAAGAACGAAAGCTAACTCCAGCTAGATTTCCATTATGGTGCATTGTGATTGATGCCAATGTGGCTGTGCTAGATGAAAAACTACACTATGAAAGTTTACACACATTAGATTTCACTCACCGTGCAACGATTTAAGAATTAAAGCTAACTTCAGCTAGATTTCCAACACAACCCAATGTGATTGATGACAATGTGGTTGTGTTACATGGAAAACTACCCTATGAAAACTAACACATATTAGTTTTCACTCATCGTGCCATGTTGTTAAAATGAAAGCTAACTCCAGCTAGATTTCTATCATGGTGTAATGAGCTAACACACATAAGCTTTCCCTTATAGTGCCATGTTGTTAGAAGGAAATCTAACTCTAGCTAGATTTCCATCATGGTGTAATGTATTTGATGACAATGTGGGTGTGTTAGATGAAAAACTACTTCATGAAGACTAACATACATTAGCTTTACTCACCGTGCAATGTTTTAAGAATGGAAACCAACTCTAGCTAGATTTCCATCATGGTGCATTGTGATTGATAACAATGTGGTTGTGCTAGATGGAAAAATACCCTATGAAAGCTTACACACATTAGATTTCACTCATCGTGCAATGATTTAAGGATGAAAGCTAACTCCAGCTAGATTTTCAACACGGTGCAATGTGCTTGATGACAATGTGATTGTGTTAAATGGAAAACTACCTTATGAAAGCTAATACACATTAGCTGTCACTCATCGTGCCATGTTGTTAAAAGGAAAGCTAACTCTAGCTAGATTTCCATCATGGTGTAATGAGCTAACAAACAAAAGATTTCCCTTATAGTGCCATGTTGTTAGAAGGAAAGCTAACTCCAGCTAGATTTACATCATGAAGTAATGTATTTGATAAAAATGTGGCTGTGTTAGATGGAAAACTACCTTATGAAAATTAACTGACATTAACGTTATTGACTGTGCAATGTTTTAAGGACGAAAGCTAACTCTAGCTAGATTTTCATCATGGTGCATTGTGATTGATGACAATGTGGTTTTGCTAGATGGAAAACTACATTATGAAAGCTAACACACATTAGAATTCATTCACTGTGCAATGATTCAAGGACGAAAGCTAACTATAGCTAGATTTCCATCATGGTGCTATGTGATCAATGACGATGTGGTTGTGTTGATGGAAAACTACCTTATGAAAACTAATACACATTATCTTTCACTCATCATGCCATGTTGTTAGAATGAAAGCTAACTCCAGCTATATTTGCATCATGTTGTAATGTATTTGATGACAATGTGGCTATGTTGGACGAAAAACTACCTTATGAAAGCTAACACACATTAGCTATTACTCACCGCGCAATGTTTAAAGAACGAAAGCTAACTCTAGCTAGATTTCCAACATGATGCATTTTGATTGATGACAATGTGGTTTTGCTAAATGAAAAATTACATTATGAAAGCTAACACACATTAGATTTTACTCATTGTGCAACAATTTAAGGTTTAAAGCTAACTCCAGCTAGATTTCCATGACGATGCAATGTGACAATGACGTTGTGTTAAATAAAAAACTACCTTATGAAAGATAACACAAATTAGCTTTCACTCATCGTGCCATGTTGTTAAAAAGAAAGACAACTCCATCTAGATTTTCATAATGGTGTAATGAGCTAACACATATAAGCTTTCACTCATAGTGCCATGTTAGAAGGAAAGCTAACTCCAGCTAGATTTCCATCATGGTGTAATGTATTTGATGACAATGTGGCAGTGTTGGATGGAAATCTACCTTACAAAATCTAACACACATTAGCTTTTAGTCACCGTAAATTTTTTTAAGAATGAAAAGTAACTTCAGATAGATTTCCATCATGGTGCATTGTGATTGATGACAATGTGGCTGTGTCAGATAAAAAACTACACTATGAAAGCTTACACACATTATATTTCACTCATCGTGCAACGATTTAAGGATGAAAGCTAACTTCAGGTAAATTTCAAACACTGCACAATGTGATTGATGACAATGTGGTTGTGTTACATGAAAAAATACCTTATGAAAGCTAACACAGATTAGCTTTCACTCATCAGGCCATGTTGTTAAAAGGAAAGCTAAATCCAGCTAGATTTCCATCATGGTGTAATGAGCTAACACACATAAGCTTTCCCTTATAGTGCCATGTTGTTAGAAGGAAAGCTAACTCCAGCTATATTTCCATCATGGTGGAATGTATTTGATGACAATGTCACTATGTTAGATAAAAAATTACTTTATGAAGGCTAATAGACATTAGCTTTACTCACCATGCAATGTTTTAAGAATGAAAGCTAACTCCAGCTAGATTTTCATCATGGTGCATTGTGATTGATGACAATGCGGTTGTGCTAGATGAAAAAATACATTATAAAAACTTACACACATTAGATTTCACTCGCTGTGCAACGATTTAAGGATGAAAACTTACTCCAACTATATTTCCAACACGGTGCAATGTGCTTGATAACAATGTGGTTGTGTTACATGGAAAACTACCTTATGAAATCTAACACACGGTAGCTTTCACTCATTGTTCCATGTTGTTAAAAGAAAAGATAACTCGAACTAGATTTCCATCATGGTGTAATGAGCTAACACACATAAGTTTTCCGTTATAGTGCCATGTTGTTAGAAGAAAAGCTAACTCCAGCTAGATTTTCATCATGGTGCAATGTGTTTGATAACAATGTGACTGTGTTAGATGGAAAACTACCTTATGAAAGCTAACATACATTAGTTTTACTGACCATGCAATGTTTTAAGAACAAAAGCTATCTTTAGCTAGATGTCCATCATGGTGCATTGTGATTGATGATAATGTGGTTGTGGTAGATGGAAAACTACACTATGAAAGCTTAGACACATTAGATTTCACTCATCATGCAATGATTTAAGGATGAAATCTAACTTCAGCTATATTTTCAACATGGCACAATGTGATTGTTGACAATGTGGTTGTGTTACATGGAAAACTACTTTATGAAAGCTAACACACATTCGCTTTCACTCATTGTGACATGTTGTTAAAAGGAAAGCTAACTCCAACTAGATTTTCATCATGGTGTAATGAGCTAACATACATAATCTTTCCCTTATAGTGCCATGTTGTTAGAAAGAAAGCTAAATCCAACTAGATTTCCATCATGGTGTAATGTATTTGAGGACAATGTGGCTGTGTTTGATGGAAAACTACCTTATGAAAGCTAACAGACATTAACTTTACTCATCATGCAATGTTTTAAGAATGAAAGCTAACTTCAATTAGATTTCCATCATGGTGCATTGTGATTGATGACAATGTGGTTGTGCTAGATGGACAACCACACTATGAAAACTTACACACATTAGATTTTACTCATAGTGCAATGATTTAAGTATAAAAACTAACTCCAACTAGATTTCCAACACGGTGCAATGTGATTGATGACAATGTGGTTATGTTCCATGGAAAAATACCTTATGAAAGATTACACGCATTAACTTTCACTCATCATGCCATGTTGTTAAAAAGAAAGCTAACTCCAGCTAGATTTCCATCATGGTGTAATGAGGTAACATACATAAGCTTTCCCTTATAGTGCCATGTTGTTAGAAGGAAAGATAACTCCAGCAAGATTTTCATCATGGTGTAATGTATTTGATAACAATATGACTGTTTTAGATGGAAAACTACCTTATGAAATTTAACATACATTAGCTTTACTCACCGTGTAATGTTTTAAGAACGAAAGCTAACTCTAGCTAGATTTCCATCATGGTGCATTGTGATTGATGACAATGTGGTTGTGCTAGATGGAAAAATACATTATGAAAGCTAACACACATTATATTTCACTCACTGTGCAATGATTTAAGGATGAAAGCTAACTCCAGTTATATTTCCATCACAGATCAATGTGCTCGATGACAATGTGGTTGTGTTAGATGAAAAACTACCTTATGAAAGCTAACACACATTAGCTTTCATTCATTGTGCCATGATGTTAGAAAGAAAGATAACTCTAGCTAGATTTGCATCATGGTGTAATGTATTTTATGACAATGTGGCTGTGTTAGATGAAAAACTACCTTACGAAAGCTAGCACACATTAGCTATTACTCACCATGCAACGTTTTAAGAATGAAAGTTAACTCTAGCTATATTTCCAACATAGTGCATGTTGATTGATGATAATGTGTTTTTTCTAAATGGAAAACTACATTATGAAAGATAACATACATTAGATTTCACTCACCGTACAACGATTTAAGGTTGAAATCTAACTCCAACTAGATTTCCCTCACGGTGCAATATGACAATGTGGTTGTGTTAGATAGAAAACTAATTCGAGCTAGATTTTTATCATGGTGTAATGAGCTAACACACATGAGCTTTCACTCATCGTGTCATGTTGTTAGGAATAAAACTAACTCCAACTAGATCTCCATCATGGTGTAATGTATTTGATGACAATTTGGTTGTATTAGATAGAAAACTATCTTATGAAATCTAACTCCAACTACATTTCCATCATGGTGCATTGTGATTGATGACAACGTGGTTGTGCTAGATGGAAACTACATTATGAAAGCTAACACATTAGATTTCACTCATCGTGCAATGATTTAAGGAATAAAGCTAACTTCAAGTAGATTTCCGTCATGGTGTTATGTATTTGATGGTGTTATGTATTTGATGACAATGCGACTCTTTTAAATACAAAACTACCTTATGAATTCTAACACACCTTAACTTTCACTCACCATGCAATGTTTTAAAAACAAAAGCTAACTCGAGCTAGATTTCCATCTTGGTGTAATGAGCTAACACACATTTTCTTTCACTCATCGTCCAATGCTTTAAGAATGACAACTAACACGTTGTTAAAAGTTAAGCTAATTATAGCTAGATTTCCATCATCTTGTTATGTATTTGATAACAATGTGTTTGTTTTAGATAAGAAACTATCTTATGAAAACTAACACACATTAACTTTCACTCAACATGCAATGTTTTAAGAACAAAATATAACTCCAGCTAACTTTCTATCATGGTGCAATGAACTAACACACATTAGCTTTCACTCATCATGACACGTTGTTAGAAGGAAAGCTAATTCCAGCTAAATTTCCATCATGGTATAATGTAAGACATTGTGGCTGTGTTAGATGGAAAACTAACTTATGACAGTTAACAAATTAGCTTTTACTCACCGTGCAATGTCTTAAGAATGAAAGGTAACTCCAAATAGATTTCCATCATGGTGAATTGTGATTGATGACAATGTGGTTGTGCTAGATGGAAAACTACATTATGAAAGCTAACACACATTAGATTCCACTCATCGTGCAACGATTTAAGGATGAAATCTAACTCCAAGTAGATCTCCATTGCAGTGTAATGTCATTGATGAAAATGTGGTTGTGGTAGATGAAAAACTACCTTATGAAAGCTAACACACATTAACTTTATCTCATCATGCCATGTTGTTAAAAGCAAAACTAACTCCAGCTAGATTTCCATCATGGTGTGATATATTTGATGACAATGTGGTTGTTTTATATAGAAAGTTACCTTATGAAAACTAACACACATCACCTTTCACTCATAGTGAAATGTTTTAAGAATGAAAACCAACTCAAGCTAGATTTCCATCATGGTGCAATGTGATTGATGACAATGTGGTTGTGTCAGATGAAAAACTACCTCATGAAAAATAACACACTTTAGCTTTCACTAACTGTGCAATGTTTTAAGAACGAAAACTAACTCCATCTAGATTTCCATCATGGTGCAATGCGATTGATGACAATGTAGTTGTGTTAGATGGAAACCTTCCTTATGAAAACTATTGTAGGTTAGGTTTCACTCACCATGCCATGTTGTTAGAAGGAAGCTAACTCCACTATATTTTCATTATGGTGTAATGTATTGGATGACAATGTGGGTGTGCTAGATGACAAACTACCTTATGAAAACTAACATAGATTAGCTTTTAGTCACCATGCAATGTTTTATGAATGGAAACTAACACCAACTAGATTTCCATCATGGTGTAATGTGATTGATGACAATGTGGTTCTATTAGATGGAAAACTACAGTATGAAAACTAACACACATTAACTTTCATTTATCGTGCAACGTTTTAAGAATGGAAGCTAACTATAACTAGATTTCCATTACATTCATACACATACATCAATAATATAGGTGCTATGTCCAAAGTCAAATAGGAATTTGGTGGTTTTATCTAAGTTGATATCTTTCATTCTCTAATGCTTCTAGGAACTCTTATTGTTATCTCTTCATATATATTTTATGTAATTTATATGTAAATTCCCTTTTGCTAGCGCGCATAACATGTAGGGGAACAATTTTTCGTGGCTTACAAAAGGGCTACCCTATTGTTTTGAATTATTGCAACTATATTACCTTTTTGAACATACACTTCATATGGTTTAACTTTAATTACAAACTACAATTCAAATGTCTTATAGAAATTGGGAGGAGTTACAATGGAAAATATAATTTTGATAAGAGGGACTATGTTAACCTCCTAATTAATGGTCAAGTTATTGGACTAGGAAGGGTTGAATCTACAGATACTACAAATCATTATGGTGGAGAAAGGCTTAATGTAGGATATGTTATGGTTTTGATAATTGATGTTATTGAACCATATTTGATTATGGAATATATTGATGAAGGGGACTTACATCCATGGAAGATCATAGATTTGAGGCATAACAAAGGTAAATCAAAATCTTGACACACATGTTAAGTGTTTTTGATAGTACTATTGCAATTGCAACAATTTCCCAAAATTCTAAAAAATTTTAGGACCCTCCTCTACTTTGAATTAGTTTGATTTTCTTCCTTATTTTGGTCTAATGACTTTTGGAACGTTTTCCAGCGCTTGAGTTGCTCTATCAATCGATCTGATGTTTTCCTTAATGCTTAAAATAATCCCATGCATAATCAAGCTTATTGTTTCCTTTTGAATACCTTTGAAGCCATTCTGAATCGGAAGTTGGTTCATTTGAATTTCCCGTCATTGCGGAGGTCTTTGCCTTGTCTTTTTCCGCCGTTGTGGATGGTTTTGGTTCTACGTCGGAAGGTATGATTATTTCCTTGTCCGTCGTTGTGGACGGATCTTCGCTTCTAGCCTCCGCCATTACGGATCAGTTTGGGTTTTGATGTTCTCTTTCTTTCCGACTTATGTTTTTGGTTTTATTTTGGCTGTGTATCAGAGCCTTTTACCATTGCTCTCTCCTCCGTTGCGGACGGTGTTTTGTTATGAGTGTCCGACGTTGCAGAAGAGTTTAAGCTGTTGAATTCTGAACCAAAAGGCCACCAAAATCCGATCATTATTTTCACGCGCCTTGCTCACTGTTGCGGATGGGTTGACGTTGTGGCTTTCCGCCGTTGCGGAAGGTTTTGAGTTCTCACCTTTCGATCCGAAATTGTTTCTCGTCCGATCTGTTAATTCTTCCCACGTGCGAACCATTTTATATATAGGGAGAAGAGAGGTGGATTATTTTTTTATTTTTTTTGGCTCGAACTATCGTGATCATCCTGCGTTGTCAACCCCTTGAAGCTCATGGACCACCGTGCCGGTACTCGCATCTAGGTGGCAGTTGAGGAAGCCCGACCGATTTCGCCTCATCAGTTATGCGTCGCTGCCAGGTAGGCTCATTGTTGCCCTACCTTGTTCTATTCAAGGTTGTTTTTTTGGTGATGTTTGCTGTGGTTGGGTGTGTTACTAGGATTGTATCCCCTATCCCTGTTTTGCTTGGGTACAGAGCTTTTACCCATGGTTAGGTTTGCGGTAGTCATTCTTTTCCCACCCTGTGCTAACACCCACATATTGAGGAGTTTCGTGTAGGTTGACTGTTCGTAGTTAGGGGAGTTTTTCTTTTAAACCCGTGTATTAATTATTTTGGACCTCGGCCTGTGTTTTCCTACCCTGTGCATAGTGGATGGAGGCGTGGTGCAGGCGGCCATTACGCCGCCTGCACCTAGCTTCCCCTTGTATGATGATGAGGTCCAGGGGGGGTTTTTGTGGTGGGTTTTCTTGTGGTTTTTGATGGTTCCTCCTGTGGTCGAATTTTCCTATTTGCCCGGTATTTCGAACCCCAACCTGTATTGCTTTACAAATTGTTTTCATGGGAGAAACGACACACTACGAAATGATGTAGATTTAATGCCGGCTCAAATATGATTGATAAAGTTTAGTATCATGCAGCAGTAGTATATTGCCCACTTTATTACACAGGACTGAGTTTGCTTCATGCTAGGTATAGGTAAGGTCATGGAACACTGCGCACTAGTTTCAGTAGTTCTGATAGTCAAGGCATTTTTGGGTTGTACATGCATGCATTTGGTTCTCTACTTGCTATCACATTAAACACATGAAAATGGCACTTTGCATATGGATGTAATTTTATTGCAGTCTAGAAGATGGTTGATGGGAGGTTTTAATATCATACAGAAATGTTTTGCATCATGCTAAGATATAAACAAGAGCACTAAATAGTGTGCATTTGGTCAGTCAAGTTATGCAAACTTATATCTTAGTTTCATCGACTAGTTGCTACCATGGTATACATAGAAAGAATAAAATGCTGCACACTGTCATGTAAATGTATGCACCTTGAATGTCTCAATATTACAATGTTATATATGGTAGGAAGAAGTCGAGTCCACCATGTCCGAAAGACAAAAGAAGAAGGCCCCAGTGGTGGAAGAATTACTAGAAGCAGAAGCTGAAACAAATACTGAATACATATATGAAGACACCCAATTTGTTTCTGGTGTTGAGCCCGAGTACAAATGGGGTGAAATATACAGATTGATTTCCCGTAGGGAGGTTCTCGACACGGGCCTCGAAGAAGAATCTATCTATGCTAACATAGAGAAGTATTCTATCATGAAAGTTGCCACCAGACCAGAGCTGTTCCCATGCTCTGAGGTAATTGGCTGGATTTTGCCCCATGTAAATACAACCACAATGATCATAGGAAACGTTCAAGGACAAGGCTATGCTGCATTTAGCCCTGGATATGTGGCATTGGCCTATCACCTACCAGAAGCCCAGGTTTTCTTATCTGACGATTGGCTGGACAGCATCAGAATGGACCTAGTGGAAACTCTTAAGAAAATGCTCTTGCAAGGAAAGCTTTACCGATATAGACAAACCGGTGAGTATGATATAGCGAGCTTCAGGCCTCCCTACAGGTTTATAGCTCTGATGCTTAATAGGATCTTTGGGAGAGCTCATGGCAGAATCTTCAAGCTTGAATGGATACCTATTATCTTTCATGTGGAAACCCAAGGAACAGTCTTCAATTGGGCCAGCCTTGTATCAAGCAGTCTTTCCTCTTGCTTGGCTGCAGCCTTGGGAGGAGAAGCTCAGAAAAGGTCTGAGTTTTACATGAGTTCAATATTGATAGATTGCATATTGTGTAACCATCCCTTCCCCGGCCTCAAGTGCATCTGGGACAGGGAAAGAATTCCTGTGTATGCCACTTATAGACCATTGTGGGCTCACCAGTACCATAGCCATTACAGAGAGGTTTGCGAGCACTTCATTATGCCACTCTACACGCTCATTTTCTAGAAGGAATGTGACTGTATGTCAGAAGGGGCCATGCAGGTAATAGGAGAATACACGGATTATTTCTTCACTGAAAATGGCATGTACATTCGAATGTTTGGATGATCCAAAGCCCCTTTACTGCTGCCTAAATATGCAACGGATTACGTAGTTCACAAAGAGGCAGTCAGACAAGTATTCATAGATGGAATAGACATTTTTCTTTTTGAACACAAGAAGACTGCCTACCCTCCTTTGCCATTCAAGCTAGGAAGCTACAAATTCACCAGGGTGAAGCAAGCTGTTGAATTCATAGAGGAATTGGGGAAGTTCCATTTTGGTGAGATGCCTTTCCGAAGGAATGATACTCAGGGTAAAGTAGTGGAACATTGTAAAGAAAACAAAGTACATTTTGAGTATACTCACCACTTTGATAAGGAAGAATTTGTCTTCTGGAACGCCCCTAACATGACAATGCTAATGAGAAGATTCAAGAAAAATATTGCCACCAAAGGTGGAAAGGGTGAGGAATAGGTGAAGGTTGAAGAAGGAATTAAAAGGAGGAATGAAGAAGCTCAGAGGTTGGAAAAGGAGGCTGCAGAATGGCTGCAGAAGGGAGAATAAGAGAAAAGTAAAGCTGCCCAAGAAGCAGCTGAGATAGAAAAAGAGGTAGCCAAAGAAATAGAGGAAGCATCTAGACAAGCAGCTAAAGAAGCAAAGAGAAATCTTGATGAGGATCTCCAAAAGCAGGAGGCTGAAAGAATAAAGTTGACACAACAGTTAGGTTCTTAAACAGCAGCAGGGCAGACCTATGAGGAGGAAAACCTCGAGGTGCAGACCTCTCAAGTACCCACTGCTAGCACCCCTGTGGCCCCTACGCTCCAGCTAGTGCCTTTCATCCAGAAAAAGGGAGAAGAAGTCCCCAACTTCAATACTGTCTATTATGATAGGGCTACCAAGAGAATAATGAAGAGGAAAGAAAGGAAGGTAGAAGTAGAAGGAATGGCTGGAAAAATGATAATAGATACGGCTGTTATGCTAGGGACAGACCTAGATCCAAGGCTTACCCTGAGGGCCGGGACTGAAATACTACATGCTTCAAAGGATAACATAGACAAGGTGATGACTGAACTAGAGTCATACAAGAAATCTTCTGCTCAGCTGAAGGATACCCTGAAGAGAGAGAGAGAGGAAGGAAACAGGTTAAAGTGGAAATTTGAACACTTACAGAGGGAGATGAAGACTGCTGAAGCTGAATTGCAAGCCCTACATGAAGAGAGACAGGCTCAGGAGACTACACAAGAACACCTTGAGCAAGTGCAAGCAGAAGATCAAGAGTTGAAGAAGGAGAAGGAGCGGTTGCTGGAAAAGGTGGAGGAGCTAGAAGAGCAGCAGAAGATTATCTTGACAGCCAATGATATGCACTCCCAATATTTGATAAAGGAACATCAGGAACAGATCTCTTCGTTGCTCCAGCCATTCAAAGAACATATCTTGGCCCATAAAGCTAGAATGCTCCAGCTACAGATTGCTCTAGAGGAGGAAAGGTGTAAGGTCCTTCAGATTGATAACCGGTTAGGGGAAATCATGGAGACCTCCTCCTACTTCGTCGACAGATCCCAGGAAGTTCTTGAAGTTTTGAATGCCAGAGTGGCAAGGCTGGAGAACAATGCAGAGACTTTAGCAAAGCTACCAGCCAAATACCATCAAGCCCTTAAAAGAGATCATAACCTAGTAGAGTTCGCTGTCAGCACCACGGAAGACTTCAAGAAAACTGTCAAAAGGACGCAGGGAGCATGCTTAGAATACTTCAGGAGGCTCCTTAATACATTCAACCGGTGTCAGACAGATGCTGAGCATAAGCTTGATGAGTTCCCAGACCATGAAACCTTCATAGAGATATTGCAGAGCAGATATCAGGATGCAGAGGCCAGAACACAACAGATCAAAGCTATTGATAACCTAGTTTTGAAGAATGAGGTGGGCCACCCAGCCGTTAGTGTACAATTTTTGGAAGATCAGCTTCGTTTGAGCCCAGCAAGAATCGATGCTATCAAGAATCAAGCCGAGAAATTTGAGATAAATATTCAGTTTTTGGAGCCAAGCACTTTTGAAGGCATCGCTAGTGAAGCTGCAGCATGGAAGAAGTTCCTAGAAAGCCAAGCGGGGCCCTCTTCGTAAGGGATGGGTCATATTTATATTTTGTAATATTTTGTAAAAAATGTTGGGAAAAAGGTAAATCGTTGGGAAAAAGTAAAGCGTTGGGAAAAAGTAAAGCGTTGGGAAAATGAAAGGTTGGGAAGCCCAAAGGCTACTTTGGGCAGCCCAACCATTTCACTCTTTTTTGTATAAATGTAATAGAATAAGAAGAGAAAAAGGGCTTTTTCCCCAATAAGACTGGAGGACATATTGTAAGAAGAACCATTTCATTTTGAAATAAAAAATTACAGTTTTCCTGTTGGAGAAAGAGATGTGAAATTTCCTAATGTTATGCAATGGATGGCAGAAAGATGAATTACTTTATTTTTCAGCTTGTGTCCATGAATCATGAGATCGTTCCAACTTTATGGCCTATGTCTTGTTGAATGATTTCTGATTTATTTTTGTGGAAAGTTCACCAAGAGTAATGTATGTTGCTTATATAACAATTAGCTATCTGATTGTTAGAATATTTTTTTCATTCATGTGTTTTAAATATGAATATCAGCTATCTGTAATTTCTATTTATCATACATGGAAATAACACATTACACACAAATAATATTTTTTTTGGCTCCCCGGGGATAGATAGATAGGTGATTGGATAGTTAATTGATTTACTTCATGGCTGCATATGTGATTTAGATGTTTGTGAGCCTAAGACGAGAGGTAAGAACCTGCGCATCACATTGTGTAGTTCCTTGCATCTTTATCACCCTGCATTGTTAGTTAGGCATTTGCATTGCATACTTTAAGTCAAAATTACAAAAACTTGGTGGACCGGGCCGCAACCGGTAAAACCCTTTATTTTGTTACCTTGACCTACGGTAGCCGGACCGCAAACCGGACGGATTCCCTACACCAAACAGTCAACGGGCTAGTTGGGAACGTTGATTGGGGAGAATCCTTTACTGTTGTCTCCTGCGAATTTCCAGGCCCCAACAAGTACATTGCTTATTATTTTTAAGCAAATACTAAGTTTGTCTAATTTGATGTATATTTGGAAATGTCTCTTCTGCATTTGCTATTGGAGACAAGGTATATCTTTTGCAATTTGGAGTGACGGTGGGTGAAGGCTCCATATTCAATACAAAGATTGGTCATAAGGTGCATGGAAGTATGGTAAATAAAGGATCCATACTGGTTAACATTGAGAAGGTGTTAAAACATGATGCTCTTTTGCCACATCCAACAGGATTTGAAAATACACTAGAGGTACATTGGGATCTTATGATATTTTTCCAGAATCATATTTGGAACCTCATTGTCATGATCATCAAGTAAATGCTCCCCAAGATAGGCTTACATTCACATGCAAAAAAATTTCTCTTACACATGAGTGCACAGGAACAAGCATGTGCATTGTCAAAGGGATCATAGTTAATGTCTGTGAGGATAACATGGTTGAGGGTGAAAGGTTAGGTGAAAGGAATTCGGTGTTTTTGTGGAAGACATAGAAATAAATTGTGAAATATGTAGGATAATGAAGGTGTTTTTGGTTAGATGGTCAATAAATGAGTTGGTGGACAATGAAGGTGAGATTACAAGGTTGAATGAAAATTTCAAGGAGGCGCCTAATGAAATGGTGGTATGTGACCTTATAGAGGACACAAGTCCCTTAAACACATGGGATGGTGATATTTATAATGGAAAATATCCATCTTCAATTGCTATGCACATAACGAGGCCATAAAAAAGGATTAAACGAGTTGTGGCTACAAAAAAAGTTGGAAACTTTCAAATACAGAGAGATGAAGAGAAAGAAACTGACTTTTGGCAGCAGATGAATGTTGGAAACAAGATTGTCTTCAACATGTGGATAGGAAAGCCATTGCAACTGCTAGAAGGGGTATGGAACTCTTAAAAAAATGGCATTAGGGAATTTGCCTTGAATTCACTCCTTTCCAACACAATCATGTCAAAGAGCCATGGCCATGGCCTACCTCCTACTGTTAGGAAAGCAAAGGACATGAGGTTTAATGGAGATATTATTTGTAAGAAAGCATGGTACAAGATATATAATATTCCTCAAAGCACCTTATATACTTACCAACATAACTTCCAATAAGGACCTGTCAAAGGAATTCATGGTAACACCAACAAATGCAAACCACGTGCACATACTGTGGAAACCATAGAAATATTGCACAAAATAGTCATGGATAATTCATATTTTTCACTGAACCAAACACAACAAGTTGAATAAGATTGAACGGATGCTCCTTTAATACTGCTGCCATAAACGTACACACAAAGTTCTTTGTTAAAAGAGATTAATGAGGCTCTTCAAGAGCTCAATTTTCCATCAATATCACAACAAACAATGAGTAAGATTTGGAATACTCATTTTCCATATATGGAATTCTCAAAGAACAGTAACTTTAGTAAATGTAGTGAATGTATCGTGTTGAAAGCACAGATGAAGACAATGACTACAAAAGAGCTGGAAGAAAAGGCATGAACTAGACTGAAGAAACAAAACAAGATTGTTATGTGTGGAAGATATTGCTACTGTGCCCATAGAATTATGTCAAAGTGGTATCCAAAGGAATACTTGAGCATTATCCATGATAAAATGGACAAAACAAAGACTTCAATCCCAATATTACATGTCAAATCAAAATCTGTTGCAGGAACAAACTTGGGTTTGTCGTTTTCAGGTGTGCTAAAACATGGGCATAACACATGAGGTTTTGGTCATTTATCCCTACCATTTGTACACATGGGATCACAATTTACCAGTACATCTCTTGCAAAGTGATTGGGGACCTTGAAGACCCACACCTTGATATGTATGGTGATTTGTTTGATGAGAATGGAATTTCAAGAAACCCACTTTCAAATGCATTACTTCAAAACTCTATTTACTCAAAATGTAGAGTGTACAAGGATGCTTTCCTATCTTTAAATGGAAGCTCAAAGAAACAAAATCTTGATTTTAAACCTCTTCCTCCACATTTATTGTTACAGTTGGACAATGTAGCTAGTGATAATAAGAATCATTATGTTTTCATGTTTCTATCACTATTAACTGCACTTGGTTTCTTCATCACTATTGAGGTTGGGTTCTTACTTGTGGGGCACACCCATGAAGACATAGATGGAACCTACGGAAGAATGTCTTCAAACTTGAAAAGAATAGATATATTTTTTTATTATCTGAGATGATGTATACATATTGCACAATAGAAGAAAAACAGGCGTTTCCACCTAAACGTATTGGAAAAGCGTATGACTTCAAAAGTTTTCTTAATGGGTACATCAAGGAGGGGAAAATGCAATAGTTGGACATGTTAATGTCTAGTAGTTCCAATTTCTTGTACTCAATGATGTTCCAGTTATGAGGTATAAAGAATCCATCAGAGACATTAAGTGGTTGGAACCACAGTGAGTTGTTGAATATAGATGATGAAGGTCGACCTATATTGCCCACATGGAAGCCATATTTCTTACGTCCCAAAGACAATGATGTTTATTTAAAAGAACTAAAGGAAGGAATAACATCATACATAAAAATGTGGAAAGAGACTATTGGCAATGAGAATTCACCAATTGTTACAGAGGAATGGAATAAAAAAATAGATTATTGGAAAAGAGTTCTTGATGCATTACATGGAATCTATAATGACCATACACCCTTGGATGAAAGTGATTCTTCTTCTGATGATTTTTGGCCCAAGACGAGGAAAAATGTTAACGTTGATGGTAATGCACTCCATGCAATATCAAGTATTATGGATGTGGATTTTGATAATGTGACAGATGAACTGGTATATGTTGGACCCAAGTGCAACAAGCCAAAGCCAACATTCGATCCTAGAACCGATGTAGAGAAAAGGAAGTTGTTTCTTGTTAGATCAGGTAATGAGGATGAAGGAGAAATGATTTGGATGGAAAAATCCACCTCGGATATCTTCCAGGATGATGACAATGAGACCCTTCATGTAAAGATTGATTGGTGGTAGCCTAGTTTAGGGAAATACAAGGGAAATATTTTAGAATAATATTGGGTACCAAATCTTGATGACACATAACTTTGATTTATTCCAATTAATACCATAGTTTGGGAATGGATGCCAAAGAAAGACGATTGCAGGAAGACCAAGATAAATAAATGTGGTGTACAAGTTGTACTTGATCTACTTGAGTGGATATAAGGAGATTAGGTGGACATGATTCATGAATGTAATTTTTCTTTTTGAATGAATTTTAGTATACATGAAGAAACATTTTTCAATGTTTGTAGTATAATAAATAATCTTCAAGCTACATTTTGAGGAATTTTATATTATTTATTGCATATATGAAAATTTCACTTCAAGTTCAATGTTAATTCATGTGATAATACTTTATATGAACTAGTTAACACCATTCAAATTTTAACTTTTCAATTTGTCTTTTAGATCAACACAACATGTCACTATATCAAATGTGCATAATTATATTCATTAATGCATGTACAAAACCCTTACCTTATTTATTATTAGCTTTCGCTCACTCTCTTCAATACCACTTTGAGCTTTTCATTTTGTTCCCCTGATGATTGGTGGAGTGTCCACTCGAAACGTAGGGATGTTTCAATACACAATTTAATTCCATAAACTATCTTTGTCATTATGATTAACTGTGGAAATCTTCATCCTCAAGCTGTACTTGATTTTATTGAGAAAATATAACGAGATTAGGTGGAGATGATTAATGAATGTAATTTTGCTTTTTGAATGACTAATTAATATACATGAAGAAAAATATGCCAATGTTTGCAGTATATCAAATTATCTCTTTAAGCTACCTTTTGAGGAATTTTATATTATTTGCTACATATATGAAAATTTTGGTTCAACTTCATGTTAATTCATGTGATGATACTTTATGCGAATGAACCTAACAACATCTTATAGACTTGTTTTGTGAGTAAATGTAAGGAACTTGCAATAAGGTTTGAAGTGAGTTTTCCCTATTATTCGTTATTATAGTTGATATAAATTTAATTGTACTACTATGTTGCATTTACATTCATAACTATATTTTGTCGTGTAGACTTTAAAGTGGTGCCAAATTTGTATTAGTATATTAACTTATACTCAATAAATACAGTACTAACATTTTGAGTGTGCAGGTTTTATCAGTTTGTCATCATTGTGATTGATTTTCTAGATTAAACTGTGTGAACATTTTTCAGACCAATGTTTTGAGTGGACACTCCACCCATGCTTGTTACGGGAACCATGAAAAACTCTTTGTGGACTGAAAAGATTTCACATAACTTAATCCAGAAAATCAATCATTAAGTAGTAGCATCATGTTAGCTTTAATTCATGTTAGACATTATCATCAAATACATTGCATTATAAAGACAATTTAATCCATGTGAGATTTAATGCTGATCATAATGCAATGCATGGAATATAAGTATTATGGATGGAGATTTTGATAATGTGACAGATGAATTGGTATATGTTGGACCCAAGTGCAACAAGCTAAAGCCAAGATTCAATCCTATGATTGAATTTGAGAAAGAAAATATGTTGCTAGTTAGATCATGAGCTGATGACGAAGGAGAGATGATTTGGATGACAAAAACCACCTCATATATCTTCCAGAATGATGAAAGTGAGACTCTTCATGTAAAGGTTTATTGATGGAAGCCTAGTTCAGGGAAATACAAGGGAAAATTTTAGAACAATATTGGGCACCAAACCCTTACATTAAATAGTTTTTAAATGGGCCATTCTAAAATTGTGCCAACCTTCAACTAGTATAGGAACTCAACACCAACAATGTACTAGTTACCATATCAAATTATAATTCAATTTCTTAATCATAGTAATATATACAATATTGATTTCATTACATAAACTTAATCAACTTACCATTTAATACAAACTATAGATAATATTAATAGAAATTATGTAAGGAATCAAAGTCTAAGAATTTCATCATTTTGAAAGAATCAAAGTCTAAGACTGTCATCATTTTTATCTGTCATGGAGGATTAGAAATGTGTAATCTAGGTGTTAACACATTCCCTCTCCCCTCATGTTGTAAAGGGTGCTAGCTCAATGGAAGAGCACCTGCATTATAAGCAGGACGATGGTGGTTCGATTCCTTCGTGCCCTTGTTGGGGCACGCACCCTAATGGTCCTTAAGGTGGATAGCTCCTTGGGTTTTGGGAGTTTGTAAGCGGAGCTACGGCTCAAAATAGTCTTAGGGGTGTCGGGGCTGAGTCAAAAACCTTATTTTGTAATAAACCCATGGGTTAAATCCAGGGTTTAGGGTTCAGGGTGCCCATGGTTTAAGTCCATGGTTTTGTAATAGTGGGCTGTTTAAATAGGCACTCTTGTAAGTAAGTAGGGTTAGTCTTTTTGTGTAAATGGAATTGATGCGAAGCTAAGGCTAATTTTGTAAGAAAAGGTTAAGTCCCAGCTGTGTGCGTGGACGAACTCTGCAGCTGTGTGCGAAGAGGGTTTTGGTTGATAAGGAAATCTGCAGCTGTGTGCGCGGCTTTGAGTACTGAAGGGATCTGCAGCTAAGTGCACAGATCAAAAGTGTGGTTTTTGTAGAAAGATTGAATAAAACACAGTTCTGTGGATGTAACCCCTACACTGGGGGTGAACCACATTATATCTTGTGTCGTGGTTCTCTGTGTTTTTTATGTTGTGTTCTTTCATGCATTTATTTCTATATATCTGATAAGTAGAGATCACCGCTAAACAATAACTTCACTGTGAATTCCCAGTAAAGGGTTGTGCAAGGCACTGTTTGTTTATCTAACTGTGAAGCTAAATAAGTGAATGCTAAGCTCTATGATTTATATTTATAATCTGTTAAAAGTTAAAGGTACAGTAATAACCCTCTTTGCTTGCAGAAATCTGGTTCTGCAGTACCCCATAGCAGTTTCGGGTGAGACTGCAACCTGTTCGTAGGTTGTTTCCGAAAGGGCCAACTCTGTGGGTCTTTTGTTGGTGCGAAGTTAAAGGTATAAAACCCGGGTCTACCCTATTTCCCAAAAAATTGGTTTCGTTGCCGGTTGAAATCAGTATCTACTCAAGAGGGGTTTACGTCGTACCTCGAGGGCTATGTTCTGGAGGCCCTCTGTGAAGGAAATCGGTGATTGGCTTGATGAGACTTATCTGAAATTTGCTGAGCATGATAAAAAAGATCCACTTTGTAGTGCAAATGAATTTTTACAAAGGTATGTTTTTTGTGACATTTATGAAATTTTCTTTGGTAGTATCCACATAGAGTTGCACCAGAGGTTATCCAGGTTAGCAGAGCGAAGGATGAACTTCCAAGCACATCAGCTTCCTGCTTGGACCCATGCAAGAATTAATATACTAAAAAGGGTGAACAACGAGATATCCTGCGCTGTTGATTACTGGACAACGTGAACCCTGGAAGCATTTGTGATGGAGTTCTCCATCGACACGAGTACCTCCTTTAGTGAAGCCGAGCGGCAGTTTTTCAAAGTCCCAAGGGGTAAGTTTTTGAATTCATTTAGTTTGTGAATCAAAATGTTATTGGCTGAAAAAGTTCTATTGCTAATTGAATCAGACTATTAGATTTAGTATTCCTAACCTATGTTTGCAAGCGACAATACCTTCGACGAGCAAAGTGGTTTGCTGCGAAGTGGCAAAAGGTACAAGAGAGATTTTGGATCCTCTTCCCAGGGTCAGCATACCGAGTATTCCCCTGTAAGTCCCGCAGATTCAGAACCCGAAGAAACCCCTTCTGTTGGAAACCCTTCGGTAACCCCGCAGCGAAGACCTATTATCCCTGAGAACCCATCGCAGTCTGAAAGTCACCCTAGCCCGAGTATTCCTGTCGCAGGTCAGTCTACCCTAGGAAGTTCCCCCCCGCCTACTTCCAGTCCCCCTCCATCCCCCCCTAGATCCACTATGGACCACATGCATGATGAAATTAAGCTACCTGTTATCAAAGGAACTGGATCCGAGGATCTAGAGCAGTTCTGGTTTTTATGTGAAGCAGTGTGGACTGCTAAGTCCATTACGGATCAAGATACAAAAAGAGCGCAGCTGGTTACTTCTTTCAGAGATCATGCTCTGAACTAGTTTATGAAGTTCTCCAGCACTCAGAACCACGCATTTCCCGTCATAAAAGCATCAATGATAAAGGAATTCAAGAAGCCAAAATCCGAGTCGTAGTGTATTACTGAATTGAAAGAGGTTCAGCAGAGGCATGGAGAGTCAATATGGGAGTTTGATCAAAGATTTAAAGTTCTGCTAGACCAAGTCAGTTTTACCATTGGACCTACACAGCACAAGGAATGGTTCATTGCAGCGTTGCTACCGCATATCCGAACTCCACTCATGCAACAGAAGGTTGCTAACCAGCCGGAGGCTCTGGAAATTGCGATGAAGCTTGAAACCGCCCCTGTCACAGACAACTCTAGTATTGCTCAAATCCAAGCGTAGTTGGCTGTGATGGCTCTGGAGCTTCGGGATATGAAACAAGGAAAAAATGGTCATGAAGAGGTTTGGTGTACACAATGTCACACAGAAGGTCACGCTAAGGAACACTGTGCTATGGTAAGAAATTACCCGAATACTGGTGCGCCAAACCCGTTTACCCCGCAAGTTCTTTACTGTGAGCTTTGCAGAACAACATGGAAGCATCAACCTGAAGACTTCTATTTGCTACAGAGGTATGGATAGGTACCTAAGAACCCCTATTGTAAATTCTGTAAGTCCGTAGGACATAACAAAGACGAGTGTCGCAGTTATGACTTTATGAGAGAGTGCACCTACGATGCCTATCGGGTACAAAATGAGGGACCGAGCAATGATGGCTATGACTACCGGGGTGATGCATCAGGTAGAGGTGCTGTTGGAGGCCGTGGTCATGGTAGTATGGCTAGAAGAGGACACGGTCAGATGGTGTGTTATAACTATAACCAGGGCGGACATCTGCCTCGCGACTGTCAGAACCCCACAACGACATGTCGGTATTGCCGGGTAGTAGATCATGTGATTGAGCAGTGCCCGTAGTTGATAGCTAAGATTCAGGAAAGAAATAGTGCCCCTACTCAGAACATTCAGATGATTTCCATCGACCAAAGACCTTCCCCAGCTATTAATATTGTTACCCGGAGTGGAGCTATGACGCACATAGAGAATAAGGAGAACCAACCTGACGAGGCTTGCGTTCGCAAGGCTCCAGAGAAAGCCCCAGCAATTGCTATCGAAAGAGAACAAGAGACAGTCATGGAAACCAAGCACGATTTTGTTGATCCTAGCACAGCAGTATTACCCGCGCAGCAACATCAGCAGGAGTCGTAACTGTAAGAAGCTTCGACGGATAAAGTAAGTACACTATCCTCCTTTTTACAGAGTTGTATGAAACTTTTAAGGAATCAGAATGCTTTAAAGGAGTTGCAAAAAGTTCTTGCTTTCTGTGAACCTCAAAGAAGAGTTGATAAGGAGAAAATTGTTAATCGTGTCCGAAGAACTGGTAGGGAAATGAGATTGAATGCCCAGATAGGAGAGTATGATATGATTGATGTTATTTTGGACCTAGGATCAGAGGTAAATGTCCTAACCAAGCAGACCAGGGAACAAATGGGAAAACCTACCCTTGATTGGTCCCCTATATAGTTTAGATTAGCCAATCAGCAGAGGATTGTACCCCTAGGACGATTTCCTAATGTTCCAGTAGATCTTGATGGAGTCTGTACTGTAGCAGACTTCGAAGTTATTGAAATCATTGACGATAGCAACCTCTATCTAGCCTTGCTAGGTATTGAGTGGGAAATGGAAAATGCTACAGTTATTAACCTTAAGAAGAGACAAATGACTTTTGAAGGGAAAGATTTGTGATTCATAGTCCCACTGGATCCCTCTCAAGGAGAAAGGTACACATAACCCCTCCGAAATGAAGATCAGGATGTGTTGGACCATATCTACAATATCACAGCGAAGGAAGAAGATTATGTTGATCCTAATGCCGAAGGTATTATGGATTGGCAATGTGACAGCTCCTGTATGACGGATTCAGATGATGGTCTAAAGAATTGGCAGAACGAATTGTATGAGCTACATGGCCACCGTTGCGCAAGAATTACCAAGTCCCTTAGATGGCTTGGTTTGCAGAAAAGACCCTTACCTGTTTTTGATGGTTCAACAGACCCAGAAGCATTTATTGAACAATTCTCAGCCTGGATACTAGACTCACAGAAAATGGAGACTTTGGATTCAGCATTCAGAGCCACAGCAGCCAGATGGTGGAATGGTCACAAACAGTACATTCACAGTTGGGAAGTTTGCCAACAGTCCCTTCGACTGAGATTCATAGATCGACCACAGGAGGTCTAGAGAATATTTAATGGTAAGACTAACCCTTAGAAGAATTTGGAGCAATGTTACGAAGCCTGGAAGCATGTACCTCATACTGAGTGGGTGCATAGGTTTGTGCATACCTTGGATCCTATTGCAAAGAATTGGTATGCGGAGGTCGAGCTTCGCCGGGGTACTGTAAGTTGGGATACTCTTATTGACAGTTTTGTATTGACATTTTCTAGTAATGAGGTTTGCCCTACTCTAGACGCAACTATCAGGTTGATCCATACTAAGGTGTTTGATGATCAAGAGATAGCAGAATACCAACCGGACTGGAAGGCACAAGAGGCTAATGCTGTCGAATGCTATAACCTCACAATTGACGAGGATGACGATCCATGAAACATTGATATTCTGGAGTTAGAAGTCCACTGTGAAGTTCATGGACCAGCAGTCGAAGTTCCTAAGGTGACAAAGCCTCTGAAGATGCGGACCGTAAACATTGGCTCAGAAGAACAGCCTAAGCATGCTACCATTGGAGATTATTGGGACGACGAAATGGTAAGCAAAGTGACCCAACTTCTCCATGAATATCAGGACCTATTTCTAACAAAGTTTTCAGAGATGAAAGGTATGCTGGGTGATATAGGAGTCATAAATATCCCCTTGAAACCTGATGCGAAGCCTGTGAAACAACGTCCTTATAGGTTAAACCCTAAGTACAAGGAAAAAGTTAGGATGGAGTTGGATAAGATGCTTGCTGCAGGAATTATTGAGCCTATTGAGGAATCTGAGTGGGTCAGTCCTATGGTCATGCAAGAGAAGAAGACTAAGGGTGAAATCTACATCTGTGTTGATTTAAGGAAGCTGAATGATGCTTGTCTACATGATCCTTTCCCCACACCTTTCACGGATGAAGTGTTAGACAATGTCAGGGGTCAGGAAGTGTACTCTTTTACTGATGGATTTTTAGGTTACCATCAGATCTGAATTGCTCCAGAGGATCAACATAAGACAACCTTTGCTACAGAAATGGGGTCCTTTCAGTATACAGTTATTCCCTTTGGATTGAAGAATGCACCTGCTATATTTTCTAGAGTAATCATCTCTGCCTTTAAGGAGTATATACATAAATTCTTAGAAGTTTACTTTGATGATTGGACTATTTTTGGGTTACTAAAAGACCATATCACTAGTTTAAGGCTTATGCTGGATAAATGTAGACAGCACCAGATTTCCTTGAACTTGAAAAAGTGTATCTTTTGTGCACCTTTTGGGATTCTACTAGGTCACATTGTATGTAAACAAGGCTTGATGATGGATCTAGCAAAGATAGCTATTATTGTGAACCTTCCACCTCCAACATATGTTAGACAACTTCGCACCACACTTGGTCATACCGGATATTACAGAAAATTTATTAAAGGGTATGCTCAGATTACTGCTCCAATGGAAAAACAGTTGAAGAAAGATATTAAGTTCGAATGGACCCCTGAGTGTCAAGAAACCTTGGATATTCTGAAGGAAAAGATGGTAATTCCTCCCATCCTAGTATTCCCTGACTGGAATAAGGAATTCCATGTGCATGTTGATGCATCCTCCATTGCTTTGGGTATAGTATTGGCCCAGTTAAGTGAAGGTAATATTGATCACCCCATTTCTTTTGCAAGTAGGAAATTGTCCATTGTAGAGAAAAATTATACTACGACAGAATGAGAAGGTCTAGCTATGGTGTATGCATTGCAGAAGTTTCGACATTATCTGATAGGCTCTCATTTTAAGATGTTTACTAGCCATTATTCTTTGAAGTATTTGGTTAACAAGCCTATGCTAGGTGGAAGTATATGCAAATGGTTGCTTCTGTTTCAGGAATATGACTTTGAGATCATAGTCAAGCCAAGAAGACTGAATCTAGGTCCTGACCACTTGTCGAGGCTCGAGTCGGGAGAAGAACCTATCAGCCTGGATGAAGGTCTTCTTGATGCCCAGTTGTTTTCCATCCAGATGGTTGATGAATACTTTCAGGATATTTTTCAGTATTTTTCTACAGGTTTTCCACTCGCCGAGATGACAACAGAGTAGAAGAAGTAGCTGGTGGTTCGAGTAGCTGACTTTACCTTAATAGCAGGACAATTATATAAGATGGGCCCAGATGAAATACTGCGCAGATGTGTCCTAGAACATGAGAAGCTATTAATTTTTGCTGAGGCACATTCTAGGGCAGCAGGAGGTCACTACACAGAAAAATCTACAACACAGAAGATTCTTACAGCCGGACTATGGTGGCCCACAATTCACAAGGATGCAAGAGAATATTGCCACAGCTGCGACATATGTCAACGGACGGGAAAACCATCCAGGAGGGATGAGATTCCTCTGGTCCCATAGGTAACTTTACAACCCTTTGACACATGGGCTATTGATTTTGTTGGACATATCAACCCCCCCGCGAAGAAGTCAGGAGCAAGATACATTATTACAGCAACTGATTACCTTACCCGATGGGCCGAAGCTCAACCGGTCAAGAACTGTGGCGCTGCTACAGCTACAAAATTCATCTTTGATAACATTTTGTCCAGATTTGGGTGTCCTAGAGTCCTTATGAGTGATCAGGGCTCACATTTTCTAAATAAGACTATTGAAGTATTGACTGAATAATTCCAGGTATATCATCAGACGAGTACTGCCTATCATCCACAAGCAAATGGGACTGTCAAAGCTTTTAATAAGATCCTTGAATAGGCTCTGACGAAGGTTTGCAATGTTAACAGAAATGACTAGGATCTTAGAATTCCAGCAGTACTATGGGATTATAGGACTACCTGCAAGAAATTGACAGGCCATACACCTTTTAGGTTGGTCTATGGGCAAGAAGCAATCATGCCCATGGAATACATTGTTCCTAGACTTAGAATATCTTCTTTCACAGAGATGGATGACCCAACGATAATAACAGAAAGGCTGACAAAGATACTAGAACTTGAAGAGGACAGATTTATTGCAGGGTTCCAGCAGCAAGTGCAGAAAGCTCGAGAAAAAGCATGGCATGATATACATATCAAGAAGAAGCAGTTCCAGCAAGGTGATCTTGTGCTCTTATATGACAGCAAATTCATGAAATTCCCGGGTAAGTTCAAGACACATTGGAAAGGACCATACAAAGTACAGAAAGTTACTGATGGAGGAGCGGTCCAATTAGCTAAGTTGAATGGAGAAATGTTACCTTCTATGGTAAATGGCAGTCATTTAAAGAAGTATAGGGATAGGCTAGGACCTCCTATTCAGAAGTAACCACAGGAAGGACAGTATAAGTACCAAGAACAGTTGAAATTGGGTGCTAGACTATAATGAAGCTGTCCTCAAAACTATGAAGTGTGGAAGGCTGTTAAAGTTCGAAGGTTAATATTGTGTCGAAGGTTCTTGTCAAGGCGAAGCCGAAACTAGTAGTTGTGTTGAAGATTAAAAGTGTGTCATAGCTTAAAATGTGATGGATGGGACAAACTAGACTTGGCAGCGTCGGCACGCGAACTTCCCTCACTGCCTGCAATAATGAGATCTTGGGAAAATCTGGCGCCATGTGGATAGGATTGCCGACACTTCATTAGATTTAGCATTATTAATACACCATGATGACAGATTCTATTTTGGGATTCTATAAGAAGATACATCAGCCTGCGACTCATGCATTGTGCATGTTTTTCCGTTTCTTCAGTTACCACTATGTCAAATGATCGTGAAGTCCAGAAGTTATTACGAGTGGTAAGGGAGAGAGGTATGTTGAACCTTCTGAGTAATACACCTGGGTAGCCATGCTTGACCAAGGCACAAAGAAAGGCAGAAGTTCTCTCTATGGGATCAGAAGAAAGGCAGAAGTGCGCTCTATGCCGCACAAAGAACAGCACCAGTCTTCACAGAAAAACTCTGAAACATCCCAAGATGTATCCTCCTGGTTTGATAGAACCACGGCAGTTGTTTGTCTTATGCAACTTGACACACAACTCTGGGGACCCTAAGTTGTGGATGGTCAAATGTGTGACAAGCAGATCGAAGGATGGGGTCGTTGATAGATCCAGAAGGCCTTAACCAGCAATTCACGAGGGAAAGGAACAACCAGCCAGCAACCGCATGTATGGCTTCAGCAAGCAGTGCACCAGGATTCACCGACAAAGATTGTACCACCAGAAAAGCAGCTGAGTATCCCGAGACGGGACATTGGTGAGTCTTAGGGTCCTATTGGGGCGCGCACCCTAATGGTCCTTAAGGTGGATAGCTCTGTGGGTTTTAGGAGTTTGTAAGTGGATCTACGGCTCAAAATAGTCTTAGGGGTGTCGGGGCTAAGTCAAAAACCTTATTTTGTAATAAACCCATGGGTTAAATCCAGGGTTTAGGGTTCGGGGTGCCCATGGTTTAAGTCCATGGTTTTGTAATAGTGCGCTGTTTAAATAGGCACTCTTGTAAGTAAGTAAGGTTAGGATTTTTGTGTAAATGGAATTGATGCGAAGCCATGTCTAATTTTGTAAGAAAAGGTTAAGTCCCAGTTGTGGGCATGGATGACCTCTGCAGCTGTGTGCGCAGAGGGTTTTGGTTGATAAGGAAATCTGCAACTATGTGTGCAGAGGCCTACAGCTGTGTGCACGGCTTTGAGGACTGAAGGTATCTGCAGCTGAGTGCGCAGATCAGAAATGTGTTTTTTGTAGAAAGATTGAATAAAACATAGTTCTGAGGACGTAACCCCTACACTGGGGGTGAACCACGTTATATCTTGTGTCGTGGTTCTGTGTGTTGTTTATGTTGCGTTCTTTCGTGCATTTATTTCTATATATCTGATAAGTAGAGATCACTGCTAAATAATAACTTTGTTGTGAATTCCCAGTAAAGGGTTGCGCAAGGCACTGTTTGTTTATCTAACTGCGAAGCTAAATAAGTGAATGCTAATCTCTGTGATTTATATTTATAATCTATTAAAAGTTAAAGGTACAGTAATAACCCTCTTTGCTTGCAGAAATCTGGTTCTGCGGCACCCCATAGCAGTTTCGAATGAGATTGCAACCTGTTCGCAGGTTGTTGCCGAAAGGGCCAACTCTGTGGGTCTTTTGTTGGTACGAAGTTAAAGGTATAAAACCCGGGTCTGCCCTATTTCCCAACAGCCCTAACATAACCTAATAGATGATATACAATCTTAATGATAATATAAATATTGTAAGATATCTATATTTTCATTATAAATATACTTTTTTTCAATTAAACACATTGTTCAAATGCTTCATAAATAAATAATGAACACTTGCAATAATTAGTTTAGTTGGTTTTCCCCTTTCCTCTTGTATATGAAAAAAATCAAATTGTATTGCGGTAATGCTATTCTAGTTCATAATTGATTTTTCTTATTAAAACATCTAATATTAATAAATAAGGGAGGCTTTACTAACATCAATATCATTAAATAAATTTATAGGTAAGAAATTTCTCAAGTTAATCTATTATTCATTAAGTAAGCATTCATCAACTTAGTTTCTAATACACTACCACTGCCAACAACAATAATAATAAATTATGTTGTTATTTTAATTCATAATTTACTTTAATCATTACAAGGATAAAACTTAGACTTCAAGTCATAACATATTTTTTCATTTTGATTATAAGTGGTGACAATTTCCAAAAATAAAACAACATACATAACAAAGACAAAAATAATTACTATGACAATGTTTATAATTGTTGTAGTAACAAATACAATGTTGATATTATGTCATAAAATAATTTAATCAACTTACCATCTAATACAACCTATAAATAATATTAATATAAATTATGTAGGATTCAAAGGATATGACTTTCCTCATTTTGAAGGAACTCAATCTAGCAAAAGTTCTAAATTTTAGATCTAACCAATCTAGTTGTAATTGAGATGTAATATTTCCTCTAGTTCTAATTGAGATGTAATATTTCATTTTGAATAGTTGAATACTAAAGTTTTACTTGAAATAAATAAAAAATATTTATTGAGAAAGTAGTTCATTGGATTAATTATTCCAAATTTAATGGAATAGTTCTTTGAGTTGATTTTTCTAGATTTAATAGAATACGTATTTAGAAATTTCCAAAAAAAAACAATGTGGATGAATTCCTTGTAATAGAATATTTCCAAATTTAATGAAATATGTGTTCCGGGCTAGAAAAACCCAAAATACTAAAACTGATACGTTTTGGTACATTCGCTATATACCAATATTGGAAGAGGCTCAGGAGCTAAACCTTGCACAGGATGAATATAAAATCCTGATGTACACTGTGTCCAAAATTCAGCCTCATATTCGCTATATTCTGGGAGATATGATCTGTCAAAGTTAGGGTTCCATCCTCCTCTAGAATTCATCCCTAAACAGGACACATGGGGAAAATTGCTATAGCGTGGGCTACAGATGTCCAAATTAAATTCCTGAAGATCTTCCAGAAAGAGCATGGAATGTGATTTTTGTGGTCCTAATTTCAGAACCATAATATGAAACAGTGACACGTGGCAGGCTATACAACTTCGTTGTTCTGAACAGTCCTGTAACAGGTCACCTTGGGAAAAGGATCATAAATCCCAATTGGTGAAACCAATTCTGATGAAACCTATGGTGTTGGATCCGGGACGTACGAGGTTACCTCAGTGAAAAATTTCAGACACAGAGGAGCTGTAATTTCGGAGATATAACAGAAGCAGTGACAGGAATTTCTGCAGAAGAAATTGGAAAACTAGGGCTTCCTATTCCAAGAGCTTTCCTCCACTGTTTTCAAAAAAGGAGTACATTGAACAGCTCCATTTGAAGAGATATATCCTTCTATCCAATCATATCTAAAATATTCCAAGTTTTGAAAATTAGTGTTGCTCTGACAAACCCTAGATCAGCTAGCTCTGGAAGCAGGATGGACACCTCAAATCGGTAAGATCTAATCTTTTGCTATTTGCATTTGAGGTTCTCATTTCAAAGTGATCTATCACATCAGCTTGATGATAAGCTTGGTAAAGTTTACAACTTCCAAGCATGGAAGTATTTGATCTCTCTGAAGAAAATGAATTGGACACCTACATGAGTAGAGAGGTTCCAATTCCATACGGAGATGAGGCTCAAAGCCTTACACAAGAAGAACTTGATCAAGGCCAAAAAGATCATTGTTGATTCAATCACGGATCAACTTGTACCACAAGTGTCTTCCCTAAAGACACCAAAGATGTTTGATTCCTTGATCAAGATATTTGAAGATAAGAACTTAAATCACAAGATGGATTTGAAAAAAAAAACAGTTGAAGAATGTGAAAATCTAGAATGCAAGAACAACTTGAAGTGGTAGAAGAAGAAGTGAAGAATGTAGAAGTGGTGATAGCCACCTTGAATGGCCTCCCAGGATCATGGGATTCATTCATGCAAATAATGTATGCCAGAATAAAGTAATTTCTTTCATCTCGACTCACAAGAAGAGAAGAAGAAGATGGGAGCAATTGAAGATCGAGCTCTCACCATTCAAAAAAGATCCCTCAAGCAATGAGGAATATGAAGAACTCAATTCTTGAAGAACCTCTTATTCATCTTATCATTTGGATAAGAAATGATGATTTCATGAATGAACAAGATGATAAAGCAGAATGATCAAGATGGAGTCTACCCATGAAACAAATAAAAGATAAGCATTCAATTGTCATTTCATGATATTGTTTTGTTATACATTTGATTATATTCAGTTGATGTGTTATGCATGATAGATTGTTTACATTAATGACTATATACTACTAATATGCGTGTGATGGGTAAGTAGCTCATGGTTCTATACAAGTCTCCATTGCTACTTATCAAACCTCTTTTCTGACATATTGGATTAGTGCACTATCTCAATGATGTCATGGTAGAGATGGAAGGCATCTAGAAAGTTTACGTGAGATATGGATGAATGTTGTATTGACTAAACAATTGCATGATGCATAAGAATTTGTCATTATGCATATGTTTTATGAAATAGTTATAACCATGCAATTGGTGCATTTGAATTGTAGGAAAGGCCCTATACAACCTCCTACAAGGAAAGAAGGATGAGACTTGTTCCGAAGAACAAGTGATGACAATTCAAGATTCACTCCAATAAACATGAATCTGAAGCTCCCAAGGTCAGAGACACGATGACAGAAGAAAGAGCTTCAGAGAGTGGTAGATCCATATTGAAGGATGAAGACCACCATGGGTACAAGAGATAACTCAAGATGAAGAAAAGAATGCTATGAAAGAAGCTATGATCAAAGAATAACAGTTGATCATGGGGAATGATGTATACGATATGATTTTGAGACATAAAAGGAAGTACGTAGTATCTTCCACATGGATCTACAAGAACAAGTGTACAAAGAAAGGTTCATGATTTTCCTCAGAAAGAATAGACTATGACATGACATACTCTATTGACCAGTATATATCAAGCATAGAACCACGTGTACAGAATGAAGAGGGAAGATGATATTCCACTTCAGGGGGAGTGACTATAGAAAATTCTATCTGAGTTTGACATGGGATGACATGATGGATAGCTTCATGATGGATCGAGACTTTACCAAGAGTAAAGTGGGTTCCAACCCTTAAGGTTGAATGCAGAAGAGTAGGATATGTTGATGACCTGAGAAGACAAACTCATAGAAGATGTTATGATACTCGAATGATGTTTTAGAATGTAGTATCTTCCAATTGGATTTGAAAGATAAGATATGTTGATGATAGAAGTAAGGTAAGACTTGTGGCTAGAGGTTTCTATTAGAAAGAGGGAATTAATTCTAAAGAGACACTTACTCCAGGAAGCAAGGTACACTTCCTTCAAAACTATCATGGTAGTTTCTTCCATGATGAAGTAAAGACAATCCTTCCTTAATGGTATGATTGAGGAAGAGTTTTACATCAAATAGTCATAAGGATTTGAAGTTCAAGAAAGATGGAATCAAGTATGCAAGTTGAATAAGGCCCTCTATGGCCTGAAGCAAGCTCCCAGAGCTTGGTATGGAAGAATAGATAGTTTCCTGAAGAGCATGGACTTTGCCAAGAGTAAAGTTGATCCTAACCTTTCCTACAAGGTTGTATAATATGAACCTATCATTCTATTACTATATGTGGATGACTTATTCTTGACAGGGAATGAGAAACAGATCATGGAAAGCAAGAAGAAACTAGCAGAAGAATTTGAGATGAAATACCTTGGGTTAATGCATTATTTCCTAGGTCTGGAAGTATGGCAAAGTTTAGAAGGAATCTTTCTCAACCAGGGAAAGTATGTGGAAGAGATATTGAAGAGATTCAATATGTTGGAATGCAAATTCATGGCCACACCCATTGACTCCAACCTAAAGCTGTTAGCTGATGACTGATTAAAGTTAGTGGATGTGACTCACTACAGACAGATCATTGGTTCATTGAAGTACTTAACAAATACCAGACCAGACATTTTTTTTGCTGTGAACACCTTAAGTCAATATCTTGTTCAACCAAGACGGGTTCACCTAGTAGCTGCAAAACATGTGATGAGATATCTGAAAGGGAATATAGACTTTGGTCTATACTATGATGGTAGCCAAGAGTATAGATTGTATGGCTACACAGATGCAGATTGGGCTAGAAGTATCTCAGATAGGAAATGCACATCAGGTAGATTCTTTTGTTTGAGTTCTGCTATGAGTTCATGGTTTAGCAGGAAACAGTCCAGTGTTTCTCTTAGCACAGTTGAAGCAGAATACATAGCAGATTGCTCTACTAAGTTGTGAAGCCATATAGATTCAGAAGCTGATATCAAGTCTCTTTGACCTAAATATGGACACTACAATGATTCTATGTGATAACCATAGTTGTGATGACAAAGAACCCTGTGTTCCGACGTAACACGTAGAAATCCGGTATTTCTACATACAAGATAAGATGCAGATGATGATACTGTAGATGCAGATGATGGTGATTCAGTATTTATATACTAAATATAGAGATGATGATGTTTCAGTATTCCCATACTGAATATATAGATGATGATGATTTCAGTATTCCCATACTGAAGATATAGATGATGATGATTTCAATATTACCATACCAAAGATATAGACGATATTTCAGTGTTTACATACTGTAGATACAGATGATGGTGATTCTATATTTCTATACTGAATATAGAGATGTTGATGTTTCAGTATTCCCATACTGAAGATATAGATGATGATGATTTAAGTATTCCCATATTGAAGATATAGATGATGATGATTTTAGTATTCCCATACTGAAGATATAGATGATGATGATTTAAGTATTCCCATACTGAAGATATAGATGATATTTCAGTATTTACATACTGTAGATATAGATGATGGTGATTCCGAATTTCTATACTGAATATAGATATGATGATGCTTTCAGTATTTCTATACTAAACATATAGATGATGATGCTTTCAGTATTCACATACTGGAGATACAGATGGTGATAGTTCAGTATTCACATACTGAATATGTAGATGATGAAGGTTTGGATGATGATGTACTGACGAAGCCTCTGCCTCGAGTAGAGTTCGAACACTTTCGAGACAAGTTTGGCGTTGTTTGGAAAGACCTTCCTCGAAAGGGGGAGTAGTGATGTTGAAGTGGGATTGTATCATCCCTGGGCATTTGCCCTAAAGTGATCTGGAGACCTCGGTCCTCGAGAATGAAGAGGGATTGTATCATCCTGGGACATCTGTCCATAATAGATCTGGTGACCTCATTCCTCGAGAACGTGGTGGGATTGTATCATCCCTGGGAACTTGCCCTAAAGTGATCCAGAGACCTCCGTCTTCGAGAATGAAGTGGGATTGTATCATCCTTGGGAACTTTCCCTAAAGTGATCTGGAGACATCAGTCTTTGAGAATGAAGAGGGATTGTATCATCCCGGGACATCTGTCCATAATAGATTCGGTGACCTCGGTCCTCAAGAATGTGGTAGGATTGCATCATCCTTGGACATCGTCCTAAAGTGATAGGGACTGATTCTCCTGTAATAAATCTTGTGGCTTCGGTCCTCAAGAATGTGGTAGGATTGCATCATCCTTGGACATAGTCCTAAAGTGATAGGGACAGATTCTCCCGTAATCAATCCGGTGGCTTCGGTCCTCAAGAATATGGTAGGATTGCATCATCATTGGACATAGTCCTAAAGTGATAGGGACTGATTCTCCCGTAATCAATCCAGTGGCTTCGGTCCTCGAGAATGTCATAGGATTGCATCATCCTTGGACATAGTCCTAAAGTGATAGGGACTGATTCTCCCATAATCAATCTGGTGGCTTCGGTCCTCGAGAATGTGGTAGGATTGCATCGTCCTTGGACTTAGTCCTAAAGTGATAGGGAATGATTCTCCCGTAATCAATCCGGTAACTTTGGTTGTCGAGAATGTGGTGGATTGTATCATCCCTAGACTTTAAGTCCAAAAGTGATCCAAAGAATTTTTGTCTTTGAGTTGTGGATTGCAAGTTGTAGTTGATGATGATGATGTCGTACTGATCGAAAGATCAGAGTATGATGATGATGACGTGCTGATCGAAAGATCAGAGTATGATGATGTACTGATCGAAATATCAGAGTATGATGATGACATACTGATCGAAAGATCAGAGTATGATGATGATGACATACTGATCGAAAGATCAGAGTATGATGATGATGCACTATGATTATGATGTTTCTGATCGAAAGATCAGAGTATGTTGATGATGTTTTTGATCGAAAGATCAGAGTATGATGATGATGTTTCTGATTGAAAGATCAGAATGTGATGATGATTCTGATCAATGATCATAATATGATGATGATGATGTCACTGCTGATCAAAAGGTGAAAGTGTTGATAATGATATTGCTGATCGAAATGTCAAGATGCTGAAGATGTTGTTGCTGATCTAAAAGTCAAAGTACTGAAGATGTTGCTGATCGAAAGGTCCAAATGCTGAATATGTCGTTGCTGATTGAAAGATCAAAATGCTGAAGATGTTGTTGCTGATCGAACAGTCAAAGTGCTGAAGATGTTGCTGATCAAAAGGTCAAAGTGCTGAGGATGTCGTTGCTGATTGAAATATCAAAATGCTGAAGATGTTGCTGATCGAAGAAGTCAAAGAATTAATGATGATGAAGACTGAAGATTGAATATGAAGACTACATGATGTTCAAAAGCTTCCAATGATTTATAGATGTGCTACCATGATGATGTTGATGATGTCCCCTATCTCTCTCCTACTCTTTTTGTTTATGTTGTTGTAGAATACCCTTCTAGTTAAGGGGGAGTGTTGAAACATTGTAACTTCGAAGAATATTCTATATGTATATTTTTGTGGTCCCCGATGGTCCTACTAGAAGAACCACTTGTATTACATTGTACCCCGATGCTCCTAATCAGAAGAACTAATAAGAGTCATGAGGTAGTCCCCTCTAATTGTAAAGGTGGGTCATCAGCACCCCAGTGTGGTTACTTGAGCCTACATGTGTAACTCAATCCTACATGATTTAACTCTATCCTACATGTCGAATGAGTTAACTTAAGTGAATGGATGAATATAAATAGAGGTGTAGCACTCCTCATTTGTAACACACACTCTCACTTGAGTAGCGGACTTGTGGAGGAGAGAAGTAGCTGGAGAAGGAGGAGGATTAGGTTTTTGATCTCCTTGTTGGTTTTACCTTTTTACCTTTTTGGGGAATCTATATTGAGGAAGCTTTTGCTGGGTTTTTCCCTTTAGGGTTTTCCCAGGATAAATTTGTGTTGTTCTTGTGATACTGTTTCTTTCAGTGATCCTATTTATATGCTTTTGTTATGGAAATGAAATGAAATACTAATGTTTTAGATAAGCATATAAAAATTTAACAACAAAGAGGCCTCAACCTTCAGGGCAGGTCTGGGGACCTAACGGTATGCTAGCATGGTGGTAGCTAGATCATATGCGCAACATACTATGTGCATGTGTAGATGGGGGACCACACTATCTAGTGGGTGTTATAGAGATTTTCACCCCACTAGGTGAATCACACTTTGTATGGCCTTCCCCTGTCCCGCTGCAGACTCTTTAGACCCAATGGACCACATTTTATCCTTTGATGTATCATTGACCATCCCTAAAAACTATATAAACTATGATATACACGGCTTTTACCCCTATAACCGCGTACATACGCGGATATATCCCCGATAACCGCGTACATCAG
>LPNX010994765.1:112036-170048 GCA_001517045.1 Pseudotsuga menziesii | reverse complement strand
TGTTTTATTTCTATTGCATATTGGGAAAGATTGATTTCTGGAGTCTAGCTGTCTGTTGTGGTACCCCAAGCCATAGGAATTTCTCTCCGTAACAGTGGGCTCCCAATGGCACAGAGTCAGGGATAATATCTACCTGCTCATGTGCAAATGATGCGATGGAGTTCTATAATGGACTCACTATGACTAGAAGCGAAACAAAAACTAGAGGGGGTCACCGACTCGTGGTAAAAATGATGCAAAAATTTTTTTATGCTATAAGTGACTCATGGTGGTGGTATCAAGGATGGGATCTCTTGAGTTGAATCCCATTGCAGGGATTCTTCAAGAGCTGACCATATGAGTTAGTGAAGAGATGTGCCCCCTTGCTGAGGCAAAGGTCATTGGCAAGGCGGGGTGACAAAATATTTCCTTCGATGGGAAGAACCAATTCCACACCATGGTTGAAAGGGAATGGGGTAAAACCAGTGGTGGTTTTATAGACCTCTCCATCATCCTGATAGTGGCTCAGAGATAGATCAGGTGGATCTTCCATGGGCAAGGAGATGGATGGACTACTAGAGCTAGAGATCATGTAAATGGTTGTGGTGGTTGAGGAAGAAACCAAAGGGTGGATCTTCTCAATGGCAATGACTTCAGATTCAAGGGAATGTTTCCGAAGTTGGATAAGGGTGGCCTGAAACTCGACCAAGTCCTGGCCATGGTGAGAATAGTGTCCATACAATCCGCAAAGGGCTCAAGCATGGTTTGTTCTCAATGACTTGTTTTTCACTATTGGCCCTCTTGGGAGTTCAACCACAGGGAGGTTTTTCGTTGTATCCATGGAATCCAAATGCATGTGGATTATGGGAATCTCAGGGCAGTTTTGAGTTGCATGGCCCTATTATTCATAGATGGCACAAAGCGGGATCTGTCGAGGTTTAGTGGTAGATTTCATGTTTTTTCCCCTGGGCCTTTTTGGGTGGGGCGGTGTGGGTGCAGGTGCGGTGGTTGGTTTTTACAGGCTGGGTGGAGGATGAGATTCGACCGCAATTGGTTGTACTGGGGTTAAGAATACCTCGGGAATCAAAGGTTGGGATGGTGGATCAAGGTACCACATGGGAATCCCCAATGTAAAATTGGGCAAGTTTAAGGTAGCCATTACTGGCTTACTCATGATGCCTGGCGGGGGAAATAGGAAGGGAATTGTGTGGACTAGGGAGGAGCCCAAATAACTCCTTGATGGTTGTATATGGGGATGGGGTTATGGTTGTGGTTGCAGATGATGTTGTGTCTGCTGATGATATTGCGGCTGCGGATGGGGTTGCACGACTGTGAATGGGGTTGCGGCTGCAAATGGGGTTGCAGCTATGGATGGGGTTGTGGTGCAGTATTGTTGGACAACAACATGCACAAATCCATAGTATCACTTGGAGAATATGGTGGTGATAACAAGGGGAAGGAAGTCATCATAGAGGTGTCGGCGAACAACCTTGGGACTACATTCAGGATGATGGGGGTGGTGGTGCTATCAACTGTGGTGTCGATAGTGGGAATAATGTTAACTGGTGTTGTTGGCGCTTATGGATCATGGTAAGTCAACTGGTTGACAGTCATGATTTTCCCATCGTGAGGGAACATCATTTGGCAGAATACGGTAGATGCCACAACTCGCATCGCATACATATAGCTACGTCTTAGAAGAAGCTTGAAGTCTAACTGAGCGTTGATGGATTCTATGTCAATTAGGATGGTATTCTTGCCTAAAGAGATGGAGACATGTGGGAGGATGCCTTGGGCTCTTGTGGGATGGCCATCATAGGTAGACAACGTGGTGGTGGATGGCTGGAAGATGGGGGACTTGAGTTTCTGCCAAACCAAGGTTGACATGATGCAAGTGGATGGCCCCTCATCAATGATGCATCGGTGCACAACCAAATTCCGAATTGACACCGGGATCTGGAAGGCGATGGTCAATGGCACTCTTGGTTCTCCTTAATCCAAATCAAATGTGATTAATCTGGAGTCAGAGGGTTCTACAGCACCAAGGGCAACTAGCAAGGATTTCCATTGTGTTGGGCACGTTTTGAGTACTTCAAGAGCCAACATGACCGTAGGTGATTGGGCCAATTCATCGATGATACTATAGTTAACTGTGGCCCTTGTAGTAGTGTTGTTGGCAAGGCACTTGAAGGGGAGACGCAGGCCTGCGAGGGGGGGCGAAAGGTGAAGAGGAACATTGGCAGTGTTGGATGTGGATGTTGTTGCTATGTTAGGGGTTTTAGTAGAGGATCCGTATTGGTTCCACCTAGTATGCAGGTTGATCTCTTCAATTATCATCACTAGCAGGTGATGTACTCTTGTCTCTGTGGGATGTTGAACAGGGTGGGCTATGAGAGTAGTTTGGGGAAAGGGTACGGTTGCTACCAATCCTTGGACTGGTAATGGGTTCTTGAGCACCATGGGAGGAGGGCATGGTGGTGTCAGGTTGGGTTGAGCTTGGGCTGCCGTATTGGTAACATGTTGAACCTCATTGTGAATGGCTTGCTCGGCATGACCCATGAAGGGGAATTCGTGTGTAGAGTTCCCATAGATCTCACACAACATGCATGGCTGGTTTGTGCACAATGGAGCATTGCGTCTAGGTGTGTTTGGTTGTTGAGGATTTTGGGCTGGCCAATTTGCCCCAACATTGTTGGGAGTGTTTGGTTGTTGACAGCTTCCCTGCAATTGATTATTGCCTTGGTTTTGGGCTCAGTTATTTCTGGCTTGCCCTTGTTGGTTATTGGGGGATGGCTGGTTAGGACAGTTTTGCTTTACAAACACCTATCCTAAAGGTGCTGGCGGAGTAGGGGCAGGGGCTTGAACAAATTGCACTGGTGGTGCATAGTAAACTTGGGTGGGTGCAGGTGCCACAAATGTGGGAATTTGTCCCGCATATTGTTATGCCGACCAAGCTAATTCATGGGCCTATTGTGGTGGCACGGGTTGTACATAAGAAGTTGTGGCTACGGACTGGGACATGATTCTTGAAGAGTCCGAAGTTTTATTTTGGTAGGAAACACTAGGGGTGTTGCTTGGTCGTGGTGGTATTGTAGGTGGTGTTGGACGGTGCTATGGTTGGTGGGAGACAGAAACTATGATGCTATTTGTAGCATGGGATGCCCCTTGTACATCCCGGTAGGAGGTGCCTACATGGGGAGCATATGGAATGACAGTGTAAAGGTATCCAAACTGTGCATAGATCATATCAAACTGCTGGGATCTCAAGATGGCCCCCTCTTCGGATTGGGGACGTTCGGATGTGACGTCCTTTGCTATAGGTGGTAGAAAAGTTTTTAGGAACCAATCCAGGAAGATCCTATCATCAAGTTGAATCTAGCACAAACTATGACGTCGCCGCCAGTCATGGATGTGGTCGGTTATGTGGGTCGCAGTATTATGGAAGCAAGATAGAAAGATCTCCACCCCTTCATTGTATCTAATGGGGAGTTGGAAATGCTGTAGGAACATGAAAGCCAAGGATTTAAAATACGGGACTTAGCTTGTGGTAGCTCAATGTACCACTTGGTTGTAGCACCTGTGAGGGTGCATTGGAATAGTCTAAGTTTGATCGAATAGGTGAAACATCATGATATGGTTTTGGGGGCACTCCCCTACCTTCCCTTCAAACTTGGGAATGTCTGAGGGGATTTTGGTTGGCATGGGAAGACAAAATGTTTGATGGAAGATAGGGTCATTTGTTAACCAATCCAAGTCAGGCATGTTGAGGTGTTCCATGAAAGGAAGATTGACCCAAGGTTTATGTGAGATGGGGCAGCAATGGTGGTGGGGTTTGCAGGGACATGATGCACCTGCACAACTGGGGGTAATTGTTGCACAGTTGTGGATGGGCCACTATGCATAAGTGTGGTAAACAGAATTGTGTGAGTGGAAGGGCCACTATCCCCATGTACGACAGGTGGGGCAATGTAGGTGGAAGGGCCACTACCCCCAAGCATGCCAAGTGGAATAGTGTGAGTGGAAATTCCCATGGTTAAGGAAGTCAGGGACTTATGTCCTCAAAGACTGCAAGTGTTTGAATTAATGTAAATTATAAATTTTAATGGCTAGCTCAGTGTCATGAACTGAGTTTGGTTATTTTACTTGGTATGATTTGTGTGCATGTCCATTGTATTTATGTTATGCTTTGTGGCTGCTTGTATGGTTTATGAATATTCCATAGATATGGTTTGGTTTATTGTAGCACTTATAACATGGATAAGTTGTTTATGAAAGCAGTAAATTGTGCATAGAAATTTAAACACATGCCATACATGAATCTAAACTATCGTAGCTTGACTAGGTGACTGCCTTACACCTGTATTTCTCTTCAACCAGGAAAGAGTGCTAGTCTCTCAACACAATGGGACTAATCCCATCCATAGATCCTCAAATCACTCTCCAAGTGGAAGGTCGATCAACAGGGAGGACATGAACGCCATGAAACCCCCAACGGTCTCAACCCCCTCTACCTTCCAAGTCACCCATTTTTAGTGGTCTCAAAAAATTACAAATGAAGTGCCTATTACTATATGAGCTTCACCCTTCGTCTTATCCCAGAATACCCCAAAGGGTGATGACTAGGTAGAGGAGGAAGGGCTAGGCAAGATGTTACTTTCTAATAATTGAAGTTTAACCTACAGTAAATTTATGCAAGCTTTGTAATCAGATTCATTAAACCATTAACCATTTGATTTATCAATTATTTACACAGATTTATCAAATAAACACAGATTGATGGACAAAGGCGGCTGAGCCACACTGACTATCCAAATAGCAGCAAACAGGCAAGCCCCAAATATTTAAAATGCTCATACAAAGTAAAGAAAAATGGGTCACGCACCTGTAGAGGACTTGTTTTTGCGAAGTGGATTGTGATCAAACCGTGAGTAATTACCTCAAACTGTTGAAAACGCACTTCAGAAATGGGATCTTTTATCCCTAACTATGGGAAGATTCGCAAATGTATCAACTATTTGGGCAGAAAAAGAACCCAAACACAGGTGAATTTTCAGAAATTTGGTTCGATCGTTTTTGCATAGTTGAATGATTTGCAAATCAAAGAACGTCCAACATTAACTAGTATTGTGGCCGAAACAATAGCAAAAATGAAATAAACAGATCTATAAACCTAAATAAGAAAATATATATCAAACTAAGTAAGAAAAATATTAAAAACAAAACCCAGGGATCTAGTGGGGTCTACTCGGTATGGTCACCAATCTGTAGCTCAGGGAAAACCTTGGCTATGTGCAGAAACGGCTACCTTCTATCTATAGGACAGAAGGGTAGGCTTCCTTGTTGGGTTGAAGAGAAACCTGCAAAACGATATTAGGACCAAGCTCCAAAACCCTGCATGAAACTGTTAGAAAACAAAAGAGCTGCAAGACATCAATGGAAACCTCCAACCAAGCATTAATAAACAAACTTGCAAGAGAAATATGTTAGAAAATATAATAAAAATGACATAAAACAAAGATTATACCTTCTCTAGGTGGAAATGGGCCACCATGTCCTAGCTTTGGGAGCACCTCTCTCTCTTTGGGATGGGAGCTTTGGCTCAATCGAGAAATGGAGGAGAGAGAGGGTGAATGGCTTCAGAGGACAGCAGTCTCAAGGCACTCACATAGGTAGCATAACAATGGGGAGAGACAAAGTGATTTGAGAGTGACCCCCACCCCTCTATTTATACTTTTTTCTTGATATTTTTAGGGTTTTAAGCCCTTGGTTGGGGCTTTAGCCCCTTTTATAGGCTTTTAGGCCCTTTTGCCCAATTCTTAGCTCCTTTGGAGGTTTTAAGCTCCTTTGAGGGGTTTTAGCCCCTTTTTGGAGGTTTTAGCCCCTATGAGAGCTATTTTGGCTCTTTTTAGGGGTTTTTAAGCCCTTTTCATATTTTTGAGCCTTTTCAAGGGTGTGGGGGTCAAATGAGGGTCATACGTAGATGTATTTGGGTGGTGTAGATCATGTAGACATTACTGAGGGATTTTTTGGGTTAACAAGGATGACTGAATCTACCTCATAGTACCCAATATGTATGTTCATGCACATTTATTTCCCCATCTTTTTCGTTTGCAAAGAATTCATCGTGGAATCCTTCCATCCCTTAACCGGTCGATGCAATAGAGTCTCAATATCATCAAGAGCATTGGGATATATTTTCAGTGACAAGCAAATTTCAAATAAGTTCTGCAAGGTACCATGTTGTCGCGATGGTCCTACCTCCAAAGCGGAATCAAAAGCAGTAGGAAGTTCATAAATAGGTAACTTACCGAAGTTTTTGTCCATCTCGTCCCATGCTTCAAAGAATGTGTCTTTATCTACATTGACATCAAAATGTAATTTCTTCTTTCTAGATATCAGACCTGTGGAATCGAACTATCTTCTCTAGTTGTCACACCTTCGCGAGTGACAACAACGACATCAACATCCTACGTTTTGGGCTCCATCAAGATCATCGCAACCTTGGGTCCTTATTTTCAGTTCAACGGTGGATTCATAGGTTGATTCACATTCAGATTTGTATTTTGGTTATGAATTGGAATTTGGTTCTAAACTGGAATTTGGTTCTAAACTAGAATTTGGTTCTAATTCAGCAACTGGTTCTATAATTAATTCTAGTTTTGTAACTTATTCTGATTTTGTAACTGGTTTTGTCTCTACAATTGGTTCTGATTCTGTAGCTGCAAAACATTTCCATCCTGCCACCTCGAGATCAGCTGTGGACAATCCTCAATAGTGTGATCAATCACCGTACAATATGTACATGAAGACTGCAACTATGGGAAATATCTCTGATAATTCCCCAGCACACTACAATTATAACATTGGACAGGTTCGTGACGTCATCGTCCTCCTCATCCTTGGAATCGTCCTTGTTGTTGGTACTACAGTTGAGAAAATTGTTGCGACGAGGGATTTAGCTATTGCTGGACATACTGTTCTGACGAAAAATACTATGGATGCTGTAGAGCCATATGCATATGATTATACTGTGGTTGTGGTGAAAAATTCAGTTGCGGTATAAACTGCATCTGCGGTGGTGGTACATAATTTTGTTGAGGTGGTGGTTGCACCACCTTCAACTACACCTACTGTACTTCCCAATGATCCTCTCCCTTCACAACATATGATTCGTATGTTCTCTCCTCGAGTAGGTCATATTCGCGACAATATTTATCTTTATGCCCGACAGATAAAAAAAATGAGCAGTATATGTTCGTTGGCTTCGTCACCATCTTCTGCATGTATCCACATTCCTCATGTTGATGCCCATAAACTTGAAAAATGTGGAACTATAGTACACTTCAATTACTCAAAGGATTCAAAACCCCTGAGAATAGGTAGTTTCTAAAATTTGGGCAAGTATCCTTGCTATGTCTATCTGCGCAACTTCGAGTGCACCAGAGATCCTCACATTGTTCCTTTCCCTTCTTAATGTCTTGCAACTGTAGTGTTAAGTTTTCCAACTGCATCTGAATTTGGTTCATGCCAACTGCATTTTCTCCAACTGGTGAAGCTTTCAACTTCATGGTGATCTCTATACGCTCGCTCTGTGTCACAATCTTCTATTACATAAGCAGTAGTGTGATATGAGTTCGCAATGCCGCAATGAACCATTCTTTATGCTAAATGTCGCTCATCTCAAAAATGACTCTTTCCATTAGTGTATTGAATGTTTGAACAAAATCCCAAATAGTCTCATTGGTGTAATGCTTAATTTCCTTCAATTCTATAATGTACTGTGCTTCAGACTTTGGTTTTCTGAATTCTTCGATAAGTGCTCTCATGAATTCTGCCAGTGTCTTTGTCGGATTCCCCATAGGAACTTGTACAAATTTCATGTACCAATCTAGTGTGCTACCCCGAAGGGTTATTTCCAATTGGCCCTTATTAACATCATCATCTGTAGCATATTTGACAGTCCCTACTGCCTCACACAGGAACCCATATTGTTCTAGATCCTCAGTCCATTTTCCATGGAACAAAGGTAACTTCACCTCATCTCATGCCATTCTTGGACTTCTCCATACATATGCTGATATACTACTCCTATTAGAGTGTTGCTGGCATGTTGAAGTTGTGTTTCTTCTTGATTGCGACGTAGTGCGCGGAGGTGTGGGTATGTTGTTGCTGGTTGTTGATCTTACCTCTACTCTGGGCATAGTCTGGTTCTGTTCATCCTCGTCGTCACTGTGGGGTCACTTCATCCTGTGTCGTCTTCCTTCATGGTCTTATGTTTTTATCGTAGTAGGACCTTCCCCTGTCCTCTTCCTCTTCTCTTGTCGAAACATTTTTCTTCCTCTTGTAATACTACTTTCTTCCTCAGCTTCACTCATAGTCTCATCATAACTTGCACCTATCTACATCGTATCATTCCATTTGTCTCCCCCCTTTATTCACAGTATCCACATCCTCCATACACCAGAGTTCTACTGCTCGAGGTGCATCTTCAGTATGCATTTTTCACAGACAAACATCTTAATTGGAAATTGTAAAGATAATAAGAACCTACCTGTTCATCCATTGAAGAATTCCCTTTCTACCTCACTGTAGGACTTAGTAGTGTTAACACTCAGAATGTACCCACATTGTGAAAGGTAAATCCCAAGGTAACAGCAAAAATAACTTTAGAATGTATTTCTAACCTAATACAGTCAGAGAGGGATCTCTCACTATTTACAAATTTTTTATACTCAAGATATTCAATCAAAGACAATAAAAAGGTTAGATTTTTGATGGGACAAATAGGACAAGTTTGTTTTAAAAGACTTGGTAGAACAATCATGGAGGAGACCATTGGGCAATGGAGTCAATAATCAGATCTGAAATAGGTTGTAGGAGGTAAGGTTTTGAATTTTTATGATCAGAGGCAAGGTAGGCACCATTTCCTTAGTATTGAGGTATTAACAGGTTGATTAGTAGACAAAGGGATACATTCCATCAAACAGAGCACCTAACTAGGGTGAATTCTGCAAGAATTTAGAAGAAAATATTTTGAAAATGATTGAACAATGGACCTAGAGCATGCAGGATGAATTCTAGCCCATAAAAACTAATGCTCAAGCATGAAAGAAAATACAAAATGGAGTGGGAAACAGGATAAACAGTCACATAAATAAATTGCTTACTGAAGAAAAAGATGGCACAAGAATCTCTAACATGAAAAAGATTTTACATTCCTCCTCTGCAAATTTCATTCATTTACTGAAAATGTGAATCTGTTACAATGTAGAGCCTCTCCACTCTTGAAAATCCTCTTCTTAACTATCAATTACATTTTAATTTATATAAGAATAATCTTTACCCAACTTTGAATTCAAAACCTAATTGAACTCTAAAAATAGAAACAGTTACAACAAAGTTTCTCCTGCATATCTCCAATGGTGACAGTTGTGTGAAATATGGGAGAGGTTTTTATAACTGGACATGTGAGTGACAAAACCCATGTCTTCATTTCTCCAAAATCATCTCAACCTCCTCGAAATATTCCTTTGAAGCTGATGACTCAAATAATAAAATTGTAGATTTCTGGAAAAATGACTTGTGAAGATATTTTAAATTCTCCCAACCTGTGATTGCTGTGTAAAAAATGAAGGAGTTTTTTTTATTATAGCCATGTTAGGAATAAAAACCTCTCTCATTTTTGTAAAATTAAATTAAATTTGTCCAAAACAATTCTTTGAATTTGATGGTTGAAATAGTCCTTTGGAAAACATGAAAAATGGCCTGTACAACTGATTTGTTTGTTGCTAAACCGTAGCACCTATCTGAAAACTGAAAGCGGTTATTGTGGATAGGTATGTTGCGAAGAAAATCCTCTCTCAGTTTCTCAAAATTCATCCTCATTGGATTAAAAAATTATTTTAATTTGATGACTAGAACAGTCATTTTCACATTTGAACATTTTCCCTCTGAAGATGACTTTGATGCTCCCAATCTATAGAACCTGGGTAAACACTGAGAGATTTTATTGTATACCACAATGTTATTATGAAAAACCTCTTTCATGTTTTGAAAACTCTTCTTCTTTTGTTGGAAATAGGTTGTTGAATAAAATGACTAAAACAGTCATTTTCAGAAAAAATATGCTATGTTGCTTTTAAACCTTGAATTGTTTAACTATATTTCAGAGAACATAGAGTATCTATCCTTGTAATATCATCTATTTTAAGAGAAATCCCATGAATTGATTGATCAAGGTAGCCATATTTGTTAAAACACTTGAATAATCCCAAGCTTTGGCACACTCTCCACTGTAAATTCTGTTTGTAAGACTTTAAACACATACCTCATCTTGAAACAAAACTTCAGAAGTTGAATAATATGAAGAAGAGTTTGATTGAACATCCCAACTTCCTTCTTGGTCACACAAAGAATGACAATACTGCTGCAAATTATCATCTACTTCAGGAAAAGAAATGTAGTTGCTTGAATCAGAGTTTTGGCTCATGTCTCTTTCAGTAGAGGAAGAAATTATTAACTACTCAGATTTTTCTTGAATGTGAAGACAACTAATTTATATTTCTTTTTTCTGAAATGGGTTCTTATATAAAATTTCTAAAAGCTCTTCATCCACTAACTCATCATCACTATACTATTTTTTCAAATCTTCAATGAAACCTTTAGCATGCATATAACAATCTTGAACCAGCAACAAGGAGGGGTATTGGGTTTTGTAATGTTCATGAAATACTGTATGAAACTCAGTAAGGGAAAATAAACTTTCTAATGGTAACCCTTCATACCATGACCTTGCATCTCCTTCTAAAGTAGCCATGAACATTTTCATTAAAGAATCCTCATGCAATTTAACTCCTCGCTTATGTATATGTATATGAAATCTAACCAAATGAAGAGCAACATCATCATTCTTTTGATCTTTAAACTTTGGATGACCTATTTTCCAATCCACTTTAGGTATTTGATTTGGAAAACCACGAATGTGAGCATGATTCATAGGAGCATACCTTACAGACAAAGAACTCATCTCGACAAATGAATATACTGAATCAACTCTTCAAACTTTACAATATTTTGACAGTGGAGTCGCCATAGGAATTCTGAAAACTAGATTCTTTGAATATGGAGTCGCCAGGTGAAAGATGCACAACCTTGCTGATATCTTACTGTTCTTCACCATCAACAGTCAAATCTGAAAGTATGTTGTTTATACCCAGGGAAGAGTTGAACCTTCGTTCCCCGGCAACGACGCCAATTTGTTAACACTCAGAATGTACCGAGGTTGTGAAAGGTAAATCCCAAGGTAACAGAAAAAACCACTTTAGAATGTATTTCTGACCTAATACAGTCAGAGAGGGATCTCTCACTATTTACAAAGTTTTTATACTCAAGATATTCAATCAAAGACAATCAGAAGGTCATATTTCTGATGGGACAAATAGGACAAGTCATTAGAGGAATTTTGGGGTCTAAAATGGGCCTCCTAAGGAAAATAATAAAATAATAGTTAAAATAATAAAATAATATTGATTAATTTTGGAGGAAGAAAGAAAAAAAACTACTTTTTGTGTTCGTATTTTCGACATATCTCCCTGTGTTTTTACTCAAATTTCGATCGTGAGAGCTCCNCACGTTTTTTCAGGTATTTCTTATTTTTGGGGTAGCGGGGTCCGTCAAAAGTATGCAGTGTGGGTACTCGTTGGATGCGGAATCAAATTCTGCATCCAAGGAGCTCTCACGATCGAAATTTGAGTAAAAACACAATGAGATATGTCGAAAATACGAACAAGAAAATAGTTTTTTTTAATGACAAATATGTCAATTCAACCATTATGGTTGACTTATTTTATTTAAATTCTATTGGTTCTTGAATTCCAACTCACAAAAATTATTTTGGCACGTTTTCTTATAAGGCCCATTTTAGACCCCAAATTTCCTCTAATGTTGTTTTAAAAGACTTGGTAGGATAGTCATGGAGGAGACCATTGGGCAATGGAGTCAATAATCAGATCTGAAATAGGCTGCAGGAGGTAAGGTTTTGAATTTTTATGATCAGAGGCAAGGCAGGAACCATTTCCTCGGACTTGAGGTATTAGCAGGTTGATTAGTAGACAAAGGGAGACATTCCATCAAATAGAGAACCTAACTAGGGTGAATTCTGCAAGACTTTAGAAGAAAATATTTTGAAAAAGCTTGAACAATGGACCTAGAGCATGCAGGATGAATTATAGCCCATAAAAACTAATGCTCAAGCATGAAAGCAAATACAAAATGGAGTGGGAAACAAGATAAATAGTCACATAAAGAAGTTACTTACTAAAGAAAAAGATGGCACAAGAATCTATGACATGAAAAAGATTTTACATTCCTCCACTGCAAATTTCATTCATTTACTGAAAACGTGAAGCCATTACAATGTAGAGCCTCTCCACTCTTGAAAATCCTCTTCTTAACTATTAATTACATTTTAATTTATATAAGAATAATCTTTACCTAACTTTGATTTCAAAACCTAACTGAACTCTAAAAATAGAAACAGTTACAACAAAATTTCTCCTGCATATCTCCAATGGTGATAGCTGTGTGAAATCTGGGAGAGGTTTTTATAATTGGACATGTGAATGACAAAACCCATGTCTTAATTTCTCCAAAATCATCTCAATCTCCTCAAAATATTCCTTTGAAGCTGATGACTCAAATAATAAAATTGTAGATTTCTGGAAAAATGACTTGTGAATATATTTTAAATTGTCACAACCTGTGATTACTGTGTAAAAAATGAAGGATTTTTTTTATTATAGGCCTGTTAGCAATAAAAACCTCTCTCATTTTTGGCTGAAATAGTCTTTTGGAAAACATGAAAAATGACATGTACAAATGATTTTGTTGCTGCTAAACCGAAGCACTTGTGTGAAAACTAAAAGAGGTTATTGTGGATAGGTATGTTGTGAAGAAAATCCTCTCTCTGTTTCTCAAAAGTCATCTTTATTTGATGTAAACAATTATTTTAATTTGATGACTAGGAGAGTCATTTTGACATCTGAACATTTTCCCTCTGAAGATGACTTTACTGCTCCCAATATGTAGCACCTGGGTAAAACATGAGAGAGATTATTGTATATCACAATTTTATGATGAAAAACCTCTTTCAGTTTTTGAAAATTCTTCTTTGTTTGCTGAAAACAGGTCATTGAATAAAATGACTAAAACAGTCATTTTTAGAAAAAAAATATGCTATGTTGCTTTTAAACCTTGAATTGTTTAACTATATTTCAAAGAACATATAGCATCTATCTTTGTAAGATCATCTATTTTAAGAGAAATCCCAGGAATTGATTGATCAAGGTAGCCATATTTGTTAAAACACTTGAATAATCCCAAGCTTTGGCACACTCTCCACTGTAAATTCTGTTTGTAAGACTTTAAACACATACCAATACCTTCATGAATTCTCTCACTATATATATTTCTGCAACTCTTCTGAGCTGATGTTCTTTTTGGACTTCCCTTCTGCATTGTTGAATGGTGGCTTCCCTTTTCTTGTTCTTTAAAAATCAATTTCCAGCTTCTTGATCAGACTCTTTATCTCCTCCATTTTCCCTTTGATTAAAAACACGTAAAAGTTGAATTTGGAAATATGGTGGACTGTCTCCTTCCTTTCCCACCCAACACACAAATGAAATGAAAAAAAAACAAGTAAACTCTATTCCGGAGCCTCCACTGAGTTGTTTTTCCCAAACCACTTTTCTCTCCGCAATTCACCAAAAGTTACCACATGGAAAGTGGTTTAAATTCTGCTACCACCTTTCCATTTTAACCACCGTGCAACTCTATCCTCCAGATCTGATGATGACCGTCGATGCAGTTTCACTTTATTTTCCAGTCGTTGGATAAGTTTACACATACACAATTCGGCTGAGCCCTTTTGTTTTAATTAACGTGTAACTTTACTCTCCGGAAACAATAATACCCGTTGATGAGTTTTCACTTTTAACATTAGCCGTCGGATTATTTTATAGGCTAGTGGTTTGATTATACCTTAAGAAAGGTAATAAACCTTGTTTAGCGCTTAAACCTTCATTAAGATTTGGTTTGGTGAATAAAGGCCGCTTTTTGACTTTGGAAAAAATATGCAAAACTATATAAGTTTGAATATGAATAAAATAATAACTTTATAAAACCCATTTTTTAAATTTCATTCAAAGATTAATAAAACTTTTTGCCCCACTTGTGAAAAAATTATTTCTCTTTTTACCTAAAATTATTTTAACTTCTCTTCGTTTCCAACTTCGAAATAACTTAATGAGAAAACTTTGGAAACCAACTCAATCACCCATGAAAACTTAAAATTTTGAAGGCAATAAGACCAATTCCGACAAAAATAAATTTAGTGCTAACAACTGGCTCCAACTAGGGATGTTATCCTCCCTGCGAGGTAGCAAAGAACGCCGTAGACCAGGTGCCAAATCCATTGGGTTTCTCTTAATTTTTTTCTAAAATCCTCAATCTGTTTTGAACTGAACCATCAACTGAAACCATTTCGCAAACAAATCCCACTCTGTCAACGTGTAACCTATAACTGAATTGCACTTAAAACTGAAACCAAACTGAAAACTGCTGAGAGAAATGCTCACCATGTCAAGCTTATTCATGCCTACCTATCCTACTTAACTAAAAACAAATGCCCAATCAAGCAAAGAATGACCAATCAAGCAATTTATCCAATAATTCCATTTCTTCCTCACGCTTGATCGAAATTAAAACATAAGAACAAAATAGCAATAGGTTATGATGAAAAATTTGTCCTTTGCTGCAAACATATAACCAACTACTCCATCTGAAAATTTTATCCATGTACTCTGCTACTGGATCATAAAAAACATGACAAATTTCAAAATACTCAATCACCTATTTGTCATGACAAGGCTGTCCAAAAAGTAACTCCTCTTGCATAGTGTCAAACAGATCTTTAGAAGAGCTTTGAAAGGAATTCTCATGATTGTTTTTCAATGATATATCAACAAATTCAGTTAATATTTCTACATTTACAACTCCATTCTTCTCAAGCATTGCAAGAGAAATATCATTTTGTTCTTCAACAAGATTAAGTAAAAAGATGTCTTTTTGACAAAACGTTTCTGAATTGGAAATATTTAAAGAAACATCCCATTGAGAGTCCTCATCTCCTTCTTTGTGATCCCTTTGTTTATTGCACACTGTTGGTTCTTTCACATACTGAGATTGATGGCATGATTTCTCTTCCTTTTCATTATATATAAGTAGACTAAAATTTTCTTTAAAACCATCACCAACATAATTTTTAACAAGTTGACTGGAATCTTCAGAAAAACCATTAAGAGTAGAACCCTCTTCTTTCACATTACTAAGCTGATCATCTTCATGTTCATATCTTTTTTCCAATTCTAATCCAAGGTCTGATTTCTCTTTAACTACATTTTTAGAAAATAAATGTGTGGAGGGACTGTAAGACTGAAAATGTGTAGAATCAGAATTCTTTATGTAATCACCCACAGAAGCATTAGAATTTAGAGAAAATTGCTGCTCCAAAAATGAATTTTCTAATTGGGAATAAGCATCCTCATCTTGAAACAAAACTTCAGAAGTTGAATAATACAAAGAAGGGTTTGATTGAACATCCCAACTTCCTTCTTGGTCACACAAAGAATGACAAGACTGCTACAAATTATCATCTACTTCAGGAAAAGAAATGTAGCTGCTTGGATGAGAGTTTTGGCTCATGTCTCTTTCAGTAGAGAAAGAAATTATTAACTACTAAGATTTTTCTTGAATGTGAAGACAACTAATTTGTATTTGTTTTTTCTGAAATGGGTTCTCATATAAAATTTCTAAAAGCTCTTCATCCACTAACTCATCATCACTATAGAGAACCTTTAGCATGCATACAACAATCTTGAACCAACAACAAGGAGGGGTATTGGGTTTTGTAATGTTCATGAAATACTGTATGAAAATCAGTAAGGGAAAATAAACTTTCTAATGGTAACCCTTCATACCATGACCTTGCATCTCCTTCTAAAGTAGCCATAAAAATTTTCATTAAATAATCCTCATGCAATTTAACTCCCAGCTTATGTATATGTATATGAAATCTAACCAAATGAAGGGAAACATCATCATTCTTTTGATCTTTAAACTTTGGAAGACCTATTTGCCAATCCAGTTTAGGTATTCGATTTGGAAAACCACGAATGTGAGCACGATTCATAGGAGCATACCTTACAGACAAAGAACTCATCTCGACAAATGAATATACTGAATCAACTATTCAAACTTTACAATCTTTTGACAGTCGAGTCGCTACAGGAATTCTGAAAACTGGATTCTTTGAAGATGGAGTCGCCAGGCGAAAGATGCACAACCTTGCTGATATCTGACTATTCTTCACCATCAACAGTCAAATCTGAAAGTATGTCGTTTATACCCAGGGAAGAGTTGAACCTTCGTTCCCCGGCAACGATGCCAATTTGTTAACACTCAGAATGTACCGAGGTTGTGAAAGGTAAATCCCAAGGTAACAGCAAAAACCACTTTAGAATGTATTTCTGACCTAATACAATCAGAGAGGGAGCTCTCACTATTTACAAAGTTTTTATACTCAAGATATTCAATCAAATACAATGAGAAGGTCACATTTCTGATGGGACAAATAGGACAAGTTTGTTTTAAAAGACTTGGTAGGACAGTCATAGAGGAGACCATTGGGCAATGGAGTCAATAATCAGATCTGAAATAGGTAGCAGGAGGTAAGGTTTTGAAGTTTTATGATCAGAGGCAAGGTAGGCACCATTTCCCCATTCTTGAGGTATTAGTAGGTTGATTAGTAGACAAAGGGAGACATTCCATCAAATAGAGCACCTAACTAGGGTGAATTCTGCAAGACTTTAGAAGAAAATATTTTGAAAATGCTTGAACAATGGACCTAGAGCATGCAGGATGAATTCTATTCCATAAAAACTAATGCTCAAGCATGAAATAAAATACAAAATGGAGTGGGAAACAGGATAAACAGTCACATAAAGAAATTACTTACTGAAGAAAAAGATGGCACAAGAATCTCTGACATGAAAAATATTTTACATTCCTCCTCTGCAAATTTCATTCATTTACTGAAAACGTGAAGCCATTACAATGTAGAGCCTCTCCACTCTTGAAAATCCTCTTCTTAATTATCAATTACATTTTAATTTATATAATAATAATCTTTACCTAACTTTGAATTCAAAACCTAACTGAACTCTAAAAATAGAAACAGTTACAACAAATATTCTCCTGCATATCTCCAATGGTGATAGTTGTGTGAAATATGGGAGAGGTTTTTATAACTGGACATGTGAATGACAAAACCCATGTCTTCATTTCTCCAAAATCATCTCAATATCCTTGAAATATTCCTTTGAAGCTTATGACTCAAATAATAAAATTGTAGATTTCAAGAAAAATGACTTGTGAAGATATTTTAAATTCTCCTAACCTGTGATTACTGTGTAAAAAATGAAAGATTTTTTTTATTATATTCCTGTTAGGAATAAAAGCCTCTCTCATTTTTGTAAAATTAAATTCCATTTGTCCAAAACAATTCTTTGAATTTGATGGCTGGAATAGTCTTTTGGAAAACATGAAAAATGGCATGTACAAATGATTGTGTTTATGCTAAACCGTAGCACGTGTGTGAAAACGAGAAGAGGTTATTGTGGATAGGTATGTTTTGAACAAAAGCCTCTTTCAGTTTCTCAAAATTCGTCTTCATTTGATGTAATAAAATATTTTAATTTGATGACTAGGACAGTGATTTTGACATCTGAACGTTTTCCCTTTGAAGATGACTTTGATGCTCCCAATATGTAGCACCTGGGTAAAACATGAGAGAGGTTATTGTATATCACAATTTTATGATGAAAAACCTCTTTCAATTTTTGAAATTTTTTCTTTTTTTTCTGGAAACAGGTCGTTGAATAAAATGACTAAAACAGTCATTTTTAGAAAAAAATATGCTATGTTGCTTTTAAACCTTGAATTGTTTAACTATATTTCAGAGAACATATAGCATCTATCCTTGTAAGATCATCTATTTTAAGATAAATCCCATGAATTTATTTATCAAGGTAGCCATATTTGTTAAAACACTTGAATATCCCAAGCTTTGGCACACTCTCCAATGTAAATTCTGTTTGTAAGACTTTAAACACATACCAATACCTCCATGAATGCTCTCACTGTATATATTTCTGCAACTCTTCTGGGCTAATGTTCTTTTTGGGCTTCCCTTCTTCATTGTTGAATGGTGGCTTCCCTTTTCTTGTTCTATAAAAATCAATTTCCAGCTTCTTGATCACACTCTTTATCTCTGCCATTTTCCCTCTCATTAAAAACATGTAAAAGTTGAGTTTGGAAATATGGTGGACTATCTCCTTCCTTTCCCGTGGAGCACACAAATGAAATGAAAAAAAAACAAGTCAAGTCTATTCTAGAGCCTCCACTGAGTTGTTTTTCCCAAACCACTTTTCTCCGTGGAATTCACCAAAAGTTACCACATGGAAAGTGGTTTAAATTTCGTTACCACCATTCCAATTTAACCACCGTGCAACTCTATCCTCCGGATCTGATGATGACCGTCGATGCATTTTCACTTTATTTTCTAGCCGTTGGATAAGCTTACACATACACAATTTGGCTGAGCCCTTTTGTTTTAATTAACATGCAACTTTACTCTCCGGAAACAATAATACGTGTTGATGAGTTTTCACTTTTTACATTAGCCGTTGGATTATTTTATGTGCTAGTGGTTTGATTATTCCTTAAGAAAGGTAATAAACCTTCTTTAGCGCTTAAACCTTCATTAATATTTGGTTTGGTGAATAAAGGCCGCTTTTTGACTTTGGAAAAAATATCCAAAACTATATAAGTTTGAATATGAATAAAATAATAACTTTATAAAACCCATTTTTTAAATTTCATTCAAAAATTAATAGAACTTTTTGCCCCACTTGTGAAAAAATTATTTCTCTTTTTACCTAAAATTCTTTTAACTTCTCTTCGTTTCCAACTTGGAAATAGCTTAATGAGAAAACTTTGGAAACCAACTCAATCACCCATGAAAACTTAAAATTTTGAAGGCAATAAGACAAATTCCAACAAAAATAAGTTTAGTGCTAACAAGTAGTATCAACCACAAACTCCGTGATATATCCTTCCAAGATAATGTCCAACCAAACTTCAACAGCTCGCGATGCTCTGTTGTTGGTTTCCTGCAACTCCTGGATCAATTTAGGGGTCCAAGACGTTGGCTCTCTTTGGAAATTTGTCTTGCAATAGGTGAATTGTGCCAACCACTCATACAAGATGATCAAGAATTCAGAGAAAAATTACTTGTGTGGACCGTCGTGTATGTATCTTGCAAACTAATTTTCTTTCATTAGTCTAGGGTTCTGATTTTCCTTCTCAACAAATTCTCACAGCTTCTGGTCGAATCAATCTTAAATTTCTTGTCTCATTGAATGCCACATGTCCTTTCCTTAGTCACAATAAGGTCCCGACAATGGAACCATTTGTTCACACAAAACCAGCCAACAAAAACCAGTCAACAGGGGTTCCCACTCTTTATACAGCTAAACCACAACAATCTCCTTAAGCACCAACCTAGAGAGGTTTTACCCCGTCCGACAACACCCACAGAGAGGATGAAGTCTCACCCGAGATGTTCGAGGGAGAGGTAATGGAACCAAGTTTCCCTAGAATAGGAGAGAGGACAATGTGACATCAACTTATGAGCTTAGTGCAACATTAATAGATCATTCAACTCATTCACATAACCATTCATTATCATTCTTCAATAGATCGCATCATTCAATCATAACTACATTAAACATATTGATTCACAAACTAATCCAACATGATAACATCATTTAAAATAGGAAAACATTGTATCATAGATCCATGTCACAGATTGACATAGAATTCATCGTTGAGTCATAAAAAATAGTAAAATAGTAAAACAGAAAAGAACACAGTGATTCAGATCAACTTCCATCTTGTCATATTACTTCCGTACAAAATCACCAAAACAATTCATAGATCAATATGTGCTCTCCAAAAAAAGATGATCCACAAGGTTGCTCACACAATGTTCTCTTCAACTTGGATCTCAACTAGTCTATCAAAATTTGTAGTTAAACATCTACTTATAGGCTTGCTCCTTTACATCCAAGGTCCACTTAGACAACTTCCTAACTAACTCTTAACTGATTCTACAAAATAATGACCAATATCCCCAAAATATGGTCCAAAACTACAAAAAGTGACACAAAATATATAAAATATTATATTCTCTCCCTTGCGCACCATCTTCCACTTGTGCGGTGTCTGTGAGCTTGCACAGCATTCGCGATGCTGCGGAATCCAAAACCCCTTGCCAATGATAGTTAAGAAAAACAATTAAGATGACATATAACTAGTATGGAAGAGATGTTGTCACAATTGTCACGTTAAATGTAGCATAAAAAAGTAAATTTAATAAAAATAAAAATTCAGCTGACATGTACTGAGAATGTGAAGATGTTATCACATTTGTCATGTTACATGTAGTGTATCAAAATAAATTAAAAAAAAAAAACAATTCAGACGACATGTAACCTAAATGTGAATATGGTGTGACGTTTATCATGTTACATGTAACATAAAGAAAAATAACCGGTGAATATGTTGTCACATTTAGCATGTTACATGTATCATAAGAAAAAATAACCAGAATCTAAAGATGTTGTCATGTTTACCACGTTACATGTAGAATAAGGAAAAATAAATTTTAAAAATGAGTCATGTTTGTTCAGAGTTCGGAAAAATATGATACATTCAGTCGATCACCACAAATTGATCTTCCCAATGATTTTAATTTGTTTAGTGGTGTGCTTTAGACCGGACTCTATGATATCATCTTCCATGCAATTATATGATTTAGCTAAACATGACAGAGAACTAATAAACATTTATCGCTTAAATGTGAATATGAGTACAACACAATTTATCGCAAAAGATAAATTAATAAACTTGAGCATGTTTTCTACTTTAGATTGTTTCGAACATGATGCATAAGTACATTAAGGACAATATTGCAGGAATTTGATGCTTCCTCCTACGGGAATTTCTTGGACCATGATGGTAAAGTCTCCGGCATGATGAACCTTGGGAAACTAAAATCATGCAAAGAACAAACAGTCAAATATGTTTTTGATATATGGAAGCAAATTGCTAGATATATAATAAGTAATCTGCTAATGATGACATACATAATAACAAGAATTCCAATTTTCAATACTCTAAATCATTCCAAGGGTCAGTCTTTTCTTACACTTTTGATTTTCCAGTACAACAAGGTGTTTTTCTATACACTGTTTACGTGTAGCATAACGATTTTTTTTTAACTAAATAAGTCGACATGTTATAGAATTTAAATTTTTAAATAAAAAAATTAAGCATATATATATGGATGCAATAAAGAATCATGTCGCTTGAATATGGAGGAATCATATTTAATTTAATCAATTCAATTTTGAAGAACATATGCATCAAATTCAACACCTTCTTGGTGCAGTTTTATAGTTTAATTAACCGAGTATGAGAGAAGCGATCATTTTTTCTGGGTGGATTTCTAGGTATGTCTTTGCATTGAATAAATTTGTTTGCACATAAATTTATGCTATTGAGTTTTTGGGCATAAATTTTTCTGCACATAATCTATTGCGTTTATGCACATAAATTTTTCAACTTTACGGTATTTCTTTTCTATTTGCAAAATAGTTGAAATATTATGCTTTTGTTTTAGTCATTTTAAATTAAATTGATATAGTTATATTGAATTGCTATATTGTATGTTTTAGTTCTATATACTAATTAAAGTGTTAATATAATTTAAGATAAGTTATGCGCATTTTTTTAGTAGTTACATATTTAGGTATAATTCGAAATAAGTTAAATAAATTATAATGTTGAATATGAAAATATTAAATAGTTAAGATTAAAAATAAATTAATGTAATATATTAATAACGATTTATGCCTTATTATTTTTGTTATATTGTAATGTTAAATATATGAAGTTAAAAAATATTAAAATTTAATTAAAGATATAATGAGAATACATATACATATTTAATATATATATATTAGTATATATATTAATAAAGTTTTAATAGGTTTTAGTAAGAGGTATAATGTTAAAATAATGTAAAAATGATGTTGGTGATGATGATGATGATGGTTAATGTCCCATGAGACCAAACTTTGGTCTATCAGACCTAAATAAACGAATTATTTAGTTTGTTTTAAAATTTTATTTCTATGCTCAAAGAGCTTGGAGAGAAGCGTCTCGAGCTCACTATAATTTTGACAAGTTAAAAGGCTAGGAAGGTCGGTATTGCAACAAAGATTATGGAACTGAGATCTAATGTAAGTGTATGCAGGGCACTCTAAGAGGAAGTGATTTTCATCCTCAATGTTCATATTCTCACAGAGATGGAAGATCCTTTCCACCCATGGTGTTTTAGGAACTGGAGAGTGACCTCTTTCACTATGGAGCTCGTGAGAGTCATTCTTATCGTGGATATATTAGTTTTTTTCTTTGAACTAGTTAAAATAGAGAGATCCTTTTGTTCTTCTAGAGTAGGGTTGATGACCTCATTATCTTTAATGTTATTAATATTTTGCAATGCAACAGTTTCATCGATCTTGCGGTTTAACAAGGCTCTAGTATCTTTATACCAACCTCACTTAAGTCTTAGGTGGTTTTGGCTAGAATTTAAAGCTAGCTTCAGAATTCTATGGTCTCCCATTTTATTGATTTTTTGCTTATATACGAGGAGCCTAGTCATAGTGAGGCTCTCGATAGGGGAAAGACCCACTTCTAGAAGGAGAATAGGGTAGGGTTTATTGCTTTAAATTTTGAGGTTATACGTTATAAAATGCTTATGGATTTGTTCAATCTTTCTCGAGTATTTTCTAGAGATGTTGCAACCCCAAACTTCACACACATACAATATAACAAGAATGACTAAAGTTTCAAAGAGGAGCTTCTTTTTATCCCACATCACAAGGTTTGTTGCTTTACAATTATTTTCGAGACCAAAATAATATTTCCACCGTCCATTAATCCTTTTCTGAATGCTATAATTCCAATTGAGCTTGTGATGAACATCAATTCCTAGGTTTTTGTAAGAAGACACTTCCTCCAAGTTGCTATTGTCATACAAAAAATTAGCGTAAGTGTCCTTCTTGGATTTGATAATCATAACTTTTTTTTTCAAGTATTAAGAGTCATACCCATGGTAGAGAAAAAATCCTTAAGAAGTCTTAGCTACTTATCAAGATGAGATGGACACCTTCCCAAAAGAACTGTATTCTTAGCATAGAGAAGAAGGATGATTACTATTCTGGCTAAGATCATGCGAGCCTCTAAACAACCTTCTATCTTATCGATGTAGATGCCAAATAGGGTAGGGGAGAGGGGAAAACTTTGTTTAATTCTGATATTACACTTAATATATTTCGACCATCCCTCATTGCTCTTAGTCAAAACAATCTAATAATAATGTTACATCGTTATGATATATAGATCATCGTGGTTGCATTAAATTTAGTGACATTTCGTTAGATATATCATGGTGGTTGCATTAATTTCAGTCACATTTCTTAGACAATTCATGGTGTTGCATTCATTTTAGTCACATTTTTTTAGATAGATCATGGTGGTTGCATTAATTTCAGTCACATTTGTTTACTTGCATTCCTTCAAATAGAACATGGTGGTTGCATTAATTTCAGTCACATTTCTTTACTCGCATTCCTTCAAATAGAACATGGTGGTTGTAATAATTTTAGTCACATTTCTTCAAATAGATCATGGTAAATTTATTAATTTTAGTGACATTTCTTTAAATAGATCCATCTAAATGAGATGCATTAATTTCAATGAAAATTCTTTACATAGAACATGGTAGTTGCAATATTTCAGTGACATTTCTTCCAATAAATCATGGTAGATGTATTAATTTTAGTGATATTTCTCCAAAATAGGGTTTTAATTTCAATGCATACAACCTTTGTAGCATTGATTTGTGTGTTTCTTTTTTGTAGTAGTAGTGAATTTACTAGATGATATTAGGTTTAAGTTATAGTGAATTTTTCTTTCTTCTATTAATACCATTGATTCAACACTTTGCAGTTTCATAGATAAAGTTTTAGTGTCATCTCATAATGAATCAATGGAAGGTGTACATGCTGAGGAGATGTACATACTTCATATAGATAATGGTCATAATCATCTACAAATTCAATGTGACTGCCCTGAAATGCAACTAGGCTAGATCCATATAAATTCCGAATTTACCATAAGACGAGAGGAATCAAATCCCTTAAGGTGCAAGGCTATTGAACATAAAAATTTGACAATAAAAAAATTGCACCTTGAAGAATTTGATCCCTCTTGATACATATTAAATCCAAAATTGATATGAATCTAAGTTGGTTTACATACACTTGCTCAACCTGCAAAAGGTATCTCCTAACTTAACACAAGCATTTGGAAACCCCTATGGTGACCAAAACTTACACCATCTAGAATAAATATTGGTATCCAATAAAATAAATAAGAAATAAGAATTTGGTATTTTTTCTTTCTCATTATAATGATTATTTAGGAAATAAAAAACATTCAAAGAAGACTAATTCAACTTGGCTACTAGTTGCACCGAGATATCTATATTATGAAGTTGTTTTCGTAGTATGATATTTTGCAATGCCTAGCAAATACTTTACTTTCTAAGGTGGCATTGGAATAATCTCAACAATTACACATGTTCCAATTCCTCAATATGTTGGAATAATCAACAATACACTTGTTCCATTTCCTCAATATGTAGGCCTCTGCAGAAAATTGAGAAAAAAAGTGGCCGTCAACCTGAGGAGTTTATTGCAATCCAGCATTTCATTTATATTACTTATAAAACGACGTCTATGTAAAGATATAATAGGAGGTATATCTGGATTTTTTTTAGTCATTTATATTATTTATAAAAAAACGGCTATTTAAAGATATAATAGGATGTATATCTGGATTTTTTTGGGTTTACAGTTGGAGTGACTGTATAATGGTGTTTTGAACCCATTTTGGAGCTTGATGTTGGATTGAGCAGGGTGTTAATCCATTATTAGCTTGAAAGTTATTCTATGTATATTTTTAATTCATATATATATATATAACAAAAGACACTTGTTTTTTTAAATGAAGAAAGTTAACCCTAACTATTTTCAAAACAACACAAAATATCATGGTAAAAAACAACACATGTATTAAGATAGATATAAATCTAGATAAAGAGATTACACCATAACCTCCCAATTAAGTTATAAAAAAAGCAAGCGTTATGAAACGATAACGTCTACATACTTAAAAAAACCCTTATTTTTAACAACCCTATGACGGATGTTGTATAATTTGGGGTTATGAGAAAACTGCATAAGTTTGACTAGTGAAGCTGATCGTTAAAGAGATAAACGGGCAAGCGAGGTGAGGGGACTGCAATTATAGGCGAAGCCCTCTGCAGCGTGATTCCAAACTTCTCAGTCATGTCCATGTTCTCTGGTGTTATGCCATCTGGAAGAGACCAGTTGAAAGAGTGGAGGAGAGAAGCTATGACCACGTGAACCATCCGATGAGCCAAGGGAAGCCCGGGGCAAATTCTTCTTCCTGCTCCAAACGGAATCAGTTCGAAGTTTTGCCCTCTGTATTCCAACTCAGAATCCATGAATCTCTCAGGCTTGAACTCTAATGGCTCACTCCAGATGGTTGGGTCCCTTCCTATTGCCCAGGCATTTACGAGCACCTGAGTGTCCTTGGGTATCACGTATCCTGCAACTTCACAACTTCTCTCTGCTCTGTGAGGGATTAGCAGAGGAGCTGCCGGGTGCAAACGAAACACTTCTTTCACCACTGCGTGAATATAAGGCAGGCGATCGATGTCACTTTCCTCAACTCTTCTATCTTTCCCGATCACCTCGTCCAATTCTGCCTGAGCTTTCTTCGTTATCCGAGGATTGCGAATGGCCTCCGCCATCGCCCATTCAATGGTTGAACTGCTCGTTTCGCTACCCGCTACGAACATGTCCTGCACATATCAATCACAACGGATTGAGAACATGTCCTGCACATCATCAATCATAACAAATTGACACCCAATAAGATTTTAAAATCCCTCTTACACTAAACTCAATTAGCTTTTAATAGTGAAGAAGTAGAATTACATATAGAAAGGGTATAATGTCTTTCTTGGTGAATGTTTCTCCGCTCTCGCTTCTGCATTCTAGCAAAATGTCCAGAAAGTCTTGCTTATTGCCACGGCTGTCCTCAGTTCTGCCATGCTTTCTTCTACGCTCGAGGCGAGCCTCTATAGATCTATCCAACAGCCCAAATACGATGCCTACCGCTTTGGTTACATCGCGGCTGACCCCCTGAGGATCCAAAATTCGCAGAAAAGGAAAGTAGTCGACCAGATTAGGCTTTCCTCCGATTACCATCACCTTCGTGACCGTTGCTATGAATTCTTCAGCGGCTCCAGAGTCCCGTTCGAACATGTTTTGAGAAAAAAACAAATTGGCCAACAGATTCAGGCTCGTAATAAACACAGTGTGCCCGATATTCACAGCCTTGGCCTTTGTAGAATCCTCAAAAATGGAGTGAATGGTGGAAAAGACCTGATCTCTTCTGAGATGCTGCAAGGCCTCCAGTCTTTTCACGCTAAAGAGCTCGGTGTTGCAGAATCTTCGGAGCATACGCCAACGAGGCCCGCAGGACTTGCTCCATGCTATGGAAGAGTCTGTGTATGTCGAGAGACATTTGGCTGCTTCTATGACGGTGCGTCCAGAAAAGACTTGGTCATGACCCTTCAAGACTTCCTTCGCCATGGCCGGAGATGAAACCACAACTGTTGTTTTCATTCCGAGATGGAGGGTCATTAGAGGACCGTATTTTGCAGCAAGGTGATACATAGACGCGTTGGGCTTCTCCCCGAGCTGGAAGAGATTCCCAATAATGGGCCATCCGGGTGGTCCTGGAGGCAGCTTGCCTGCGCCCTTTCTTGACATGAAAATGAACTTTAAAAACAACAATAATGTCATGAAAATCGTTACATAGTACCAGAAACCACTAATTCCCTCCATTGCTCTAGTGCTCTCAAGCAACCAAAAAGAACAATAGAGTTCAGAGAAAGCCCGATACCGGGTGTGACCAAAAACACAAACAGATATATCGTATATATAACAATCTGAGAAATTTCAAATTCATGGTGACGTTCCTAGACTGGAATGGCTTTTCAACGAAAAAAAAAAACGTACGTAGAACTTTAAGGTCCTGGAGGAAGCTTCCCAATGGGCGATGCGGGAAGTCCTACGCCCGTCCTTGTGATGACAGTGTTAATGCACGGGATCTCAGTAGACGTCAGTGAGCTGGTGACCTAATCGTGTTACCTAATATTGTTAAAAAAAACTGATCAACACAAAACTGGTGTGATAATCGCTCATCTAATTTCCACTTCGCAACACAACTATCAATATGTACAAATGGATCAGTACTTTCACCATAGACTTTCCAAGTCACAAGATCTTTTCCTTTGGCGATGGGAACATCCCGACATTAAAATGGTCTAATTTCAATAATTCCAATGAAAAGCACTAGGTTAGTCTATTTGATCGGTGGATTGAATGGACGATTTCATGGGTTTAGCAAGCAATTTGTAATTTTGTACCGAGAGAAAATTCAGAAGGTCGAATTTTTCCTTAAGCTAATGTGAGGGTTTTCAATATTTTTCATATTGTGTTTCTTTCTCTTGGATAGTTGTGGATTGCAATTAAATTGGAAGTTGTGGAGTCTCAACTTCAATTTCTTCGCATCATTTAATTTCATTGCGATGGTCGTCATTTCCATAGTTTTCCTATATGTGAGTGAGCTTAGTTTTCCTATATGGAATCATTTAATTTCATTGCGATGGTCGTCATTTCCATAGTTTTCCTATATGGTATGCAAAGATTCCATGCAATGAAGTATTTCTGCTCAAATTCCCTTCTCAATGCTTATTCGCTAAAATATTCACTATTTCTCACTTGATACCTCTTTCATTACCTGCCTGTTGGTAAGGAAATGGATTGTAGATAACTTAGCATGGGAAAAGATAGGAAATTTTACTCATGCTCAGATATTTCAGCAGGGTAAATGAACGGTTGTGGTGTTGAAGTAGCGATTTTTTAAAATAACTAGGAGTTTCCCTAAACTTAACTAGACTATTGACTGATATAGCAACAAAAAATTAATAGATAAAACATCGTTTAATGTTTTTAAACCTAAAATTAGATAGAGAGCATGTCCTAACAAAGACCATCCTTACCTTAGAAATTCAAATAAGAAAACTCACATCTAATGAGATTTAAATATTGCTTAGGCAATTAATAGAAAGAATGACGCATACACTCTCCACATAGGTTTTGGTTCTTTCTTACTATCAATATTTGATCTTATCTACTATAGTATTCATATATTTTGTGAGTATCTTCATGTTTACTAACAGATTGTGATATTTCATTTTGAAATAAAGTGAGCAATTTAGATGATTAAATTTCACTATTTATTAATTTTTTAAATATGTTTTCCCAAACACTTTTTATACATAATTATGATAGATTCCTTATAAAAGAATGTCCTTGTTTTTTACATTTTCCTTACATAATTATAATAAATTCCTTTCGTACATAATTATGATAGATTCCTTATAAAAGAATGTCCTTGTTTTTTACATTTTCCTTACATAATTATAATAAATTCCTTTCGTAAAAGAATGTCTCTAAGATCTTTTATAAGCATTCAGTTTTGTAACCACCTTTCCCTTTTGTCAAGTTTGACTAGATGAGGGAGGTGCCAGTAGTTAGGGTTAGGGTTATATATTCGTGAATGTGAGGTGTATGAACATAGAGTTTGAGTGTCGAGGCTTCCCTTTTGTCAATTTTGACTAGATGAGGGAGGTCGCAGTAGTTAGGGTTATATATGCGTGAATGTGAGGTGTATGAACATAGAGTTTTGAGTGTAGAGGCTTCAGAGAAGCCATTGTTATTGGCTGTAAACAAAAACACATTTCAATGAAAAAAATCATATTTTCTTCCTATCTAATAATTTAATAGTTTAAACCATCTTGTTAATTATATTAGTGTTTTATCTAACTCTTATAACGGGTGTGCTTGACTTTTGTCAATGCAATTTGACTGTCAAGTACCAGGTACATAGAAAAACAGTATGGCATTCTGCTGGAGTGTTATGTTGTTGTGAATTTAATTATGCCAAATTTTGGCAGCACTATGGGAGAAAGATGTGGAAGTTGCAGAGATTACTGGTACAAAAGAAATTTAAAGGACTTTAAAAACTTCACTATTTAGATTTAAAGTTTTAGGCAATTTTTGCCTTAAATCTCGTGGGAGGGAGAGGGAAACAACGTTTACACCAAGCGTGCGCCACTGTCCTTGGTGCCCAAGTATTTCATCTCCTATTCTTGTGGTGTACATTGTACGTGGTGCCCGAATATTTCATCTCCTTACATATTATTTTAAGCATAATATTTGTTAATGCAAACATCTTTATAATAAACATAAACATTTTATTATGATTATATAAAAAAGATAGATAACAATTAAATATTTTTTAATTTTAATGAAATTTAAATAAAATCAGTAAGATAATAATATTATTTTTTGAATAACTATATATTAATGGATAGTAATAATATCTATCATTTTGTGAATAACTATATATTAATATAAATAATTATTTACTATAATTATGTTAATGAAAATAAATATTTACCATAACTATATTAAATTTTTTTCTTTCCATTTTATCAAATTTTTATGTTTAAATTGAACATTCAATTTAAAATATTAGATCTATTAATTTTGCATATCCCTACACATTAAAGGATAGTTATATAGGTACAAAGCTTTAAACACAAATTTTAATGAAATTATCAACTAGTACAATCATATTTTTAAAAGTGGTTAATATACCTTCACATTATTACATTTTAAAATGAATAAAAAATTAAGTGAACGATTGTATACCAACAAGATTAAAAATGTGGTTGTGCTAGTAAATATGTTTAATCTCAACTATCTCCAAACCCTCAAATGAATAAACCCCTAAAACAAGACAAATTACAAAAAATAAAAAATTCAAGAGCTTGAATTCTCACAAAAAATAAACCCTTAAATGTCCAATGAAATGTCCACTGAATTAATAGCATGGCCTTTTCAAATAACTAGCTATCATAGTAAATAAAGGTAGGTCCAAAGACCTCCTTTGTGTTTAAGCTAAAAAAGAAAACAACAATTCAAACCCTAAACTCAAACTCTATTCATGGCTTGTCATTCACTCAAGAGACTTTGGTATTCACGAATGTTACACACACACGCACGCATGCATTTCCACAGAGTTGATGGGATTATTGAGGAGTATATCCACCAGGTGCCATGTAAATAAACACGCAAACATAGTATTATAACTTGAGAGATGTTGTTAAACTTAAAATACGTATTCATGAGATTTCTACCTATAAATTGTCAAGCAGTGTTGGCCCTAGGAAAGTGCATAAGATTTTTTATCGGAATGTTTGAAGAATCTGGTCTATTTTGGAAATGGGCATGGATGTAAATTGAACCGATAGATCCTTTATAAATGTAAAGGGATTTCTTGGGTTAGTTAGAAGAAATTGTTGACTGTTAGCTGAGAACTAGTCAACATTAGAAGAAGAGTCTTGAAAAAGTATATAAGGTTTATCCATTAATTGTGTGCAACAAAGTTGGACAAGAAAAAGAGAAGATATAGAGATGAGATACAAAGAGATACAAAGGAAACTCATCCATTATAAGAAGATCTTTAGATATGGATGGAGGTTGTGTGCGCAGACCAAAAGCGTTCTAAACACGACTCATGCCAAATGAAGAGCTCTTTGTGGTTTTTCCCGTATGGGTTTCCACATTAAATCTATGTGTCTCTCATGTCTTTTTATATTGTGTCTAAAAATTTATGAGTTTCTCACAACTTATATTGCTAATAATAAGGTGGAATGTTGATAATAACTATGGTAGACATGATTTAGATTTGTATACTTTATATGTTGTGTATGTGTCAATGGTTGTCCATGTATCTGCTTCGGTTGATCGGTCTATTTAACGTTGTCATGAAGAAATCCCCTTCTATGGATACATAAGTGTGGTTCTTGCATCCCCCATAGGTATCTCGGGTGAGAATTCACTTGCGTCATAGGTGTTTTCGACAGAGTTATACTTTGTTGGGTCGGTGCCTTGGGTTTTGTTAGATGGACAGAGAAATTGAATCTGGGTTAATGGAATCGATCCAACAAGAGGTGTCCTCTTTTATGGATTTATGAATGGGATAAAATTTTCCTCCTCTATAATCAACATATTAAGTCATTATGAATCTTGAAGATGTCAAATGGATAAATAATATATATTTATATTTTATAAAGCATTTATACAAGGAAACAATACCCAAAATTCACCAATCTTGAGAAAGTCGATAGCAGAGCTTAGATTGAAGAAGTTAATATGAACACCCTAAACTAGTGAAAAATTTGAGAATGCTTAGCTAAGTTGAAATTGAAAATGTTGATGTTGAGTTCAAATTTTAAGTTGAGACGAGGATATCTTCGTTCTCCAAGCAGAGAACGTTAACTATTCTCTGTACACTAGTTATCCCTCAAAAGGAAGATGATAGAAGATCCAACCATACATTTTAAGACCAATTATATTAACATGTAAGGTTTGTTTATTAATGTATACAACCCTTGAAGACTAGTAAATCCACTCCATTCCTATATAGCTTTGACAATTACATTACCAAAAGTTAGTAATTCGCTACATTCAATCGATATAGAAATTAAAAGGACTCTTAATAGAACACAATGCATTATATGTATTCTATAAGTATCCACGGTTAAGGCCCCTTCATAAAAAAGATATATCATTGCATCATATGTATTCTATAAGTATCGAGGGTTAAGGATCTTCATAAAAAAAAATTATCATTACAAGAAAAACTTTCCATAAGTTCTTAATATGTCTTGAAATTATTACAAAATGTTATGATGAAGAAATTATCGTTAAACTATCATAAATCATTCAAGTTAAATAATTTGTTAATGTTATTTCTCTAATGACATATTTGGAGAGATGAATCTAAAGCACTAGAGTATTAAAAAACCTAAAAGTCTATGATTATTTATTGAATTTGGAGATGGTACCATGATTGGTAAACTACCCTATGGTTTGTGTCAATTGTAAAGCCCTAAATCCGCCACTAATAAGGTTGGGTACAATTTTTGTATGTTGATTGCATAAAATTCTAGCTATTAGCGTATGACCTTGCTTGCCTTATCCTTTTATATCTTATTTTTTGCTACATATATTTCCTTATTCCCAAATAATGGTTGATATGGCATTAAAACGATGGGCTATGATGCAAGCCTTAACAATATTGTTGTAAGTTTGAACTTATACCTCTAATTCTTTCAAGTAGATTGAACACACAAGGAAATAGATGTTGAACAAGTGTTTGACTATTGGACATGTAACCACCACATAAGCATATGGGATAACCACCACATAAGCATATGGTTTAAATATTTTGATGGATTATATGAATGCGTTGATATGATATGAAGGCTATTGACACTATTAGTTTTTCATCATTCAAGCTAGCATTATGATCTTAGGATCTTTAACTGAGAGAATAACATGCACATCAATAAAACACAAGAGACAAGAGACACAAAGAATTTTCCTCGAGGAAACCATAAAGGAGAAACCCTGCAAATTCCTCAAAGATAGAATCAACACCAAAAGTAAAACCCGAAAACATAAAGATGATCTCCCGACAGCAGCAGTCTCTCTCTTGTCCCAGTAACTTCTCCTCTCACTCATGCGCTCCAATGAGTGAATGGTGTGTGTGATAAATAGAGAGACTCACTCTCTATTTATATTATTTCGTTCACTTGAAACCCACTCCAACATGTCGGCCTCACTTAACAATTACTTACTAGAACTGACATCTCTAGTAGTGTCTAATAACCCTAGTGCCCCACAACTTGTGGGGACTTTTACTCCTTCGACCAATAAGGAGGTTTATCCTTAACACAATGGTGGGGAGTATTGCCCCAACTTACAATGACTCACCTAGCATTGACTTCACTAGGATATTTTAATAACCCTAGGCCCCCACAACTGTGGGGACTTTAACCCTTAACCAATAGGAGGGTTACCCACAATGACTTGACATGACTTTCACATTATAGAAACTTCCCGATCGGAACATCGGGGCATGACATGACTCAAGTACATCCCAGAATAAGCATTGGTTTACAATAGATAGGAAATACAAGTGTATACATTCCGAAGATACAATTACATCAACACTCCCTCTTAACTAGGAAGGTATTCTCTCGACACAATTTTCATCACTCGTCTTCTTCTCTGGATCATCTCATCATCTGCATCTTCAAGTCATCTTTGTCTTCAAGTCATCTTCATCTTTAATTCATCTTCGTCTTCAAGTCATCTTCATCTTTGGATCTGGATCATCACTGGATCTGGATCATCACTGGATCTAGATCATCACTGGATCTGGATCATCACTAGACATCATCACTAGATTTGGATCATCACTGGATCTAGATCATCACTGGACATCATCACTGCATCTTGATCATCACTCGATCTGGATCATTGCTGCTAAATCATCATCACTAGATCTAGATCCTCACTCGATCTGGATCATTACCACGGGTGTTATCTCATGATTCTTCTCATCACAAGAATTTCTACAGAGCCATCCTTATTTCATGTTGGTTGTAGGCCTATCCATCATGTAGGTCTTCTTCAGTGCTTATATCTGACCTAGTCGTCAGAATGGCCTTCCCAACACTTACATCTGACCTACTCATCCGAAAGGCACACCCAACACTTACATCTGACCTACTCATCAGAAAGGCACGCCCAACACTCACATCTGATCATATAGGATCAATCCTATAATCACATCAGAAAGGCCCAGCACTCACATTCATCAGCATGATAGGACATCACTATCATCTGTAAAAAGGCTTCAGCACTTAAATCTGACCTGGTAGGAACCAAATCCTACACCCTCGTCAGAAAGGCATTCACTCACATCTGACCTTGTAGGAACCAAATCCTACACCCTCGCCATAATTTCCCCCAGTTCTAGACTGAGCTACCTGGTAATGGACCAGGTGCCTCCATTCTCCCGGAGAATGGCAGTTGCCCTTATATCTGACTTGGTAGGAACCAAATCCTACACCCTCGCCAGAATGGCTTGCACTCACATCTGACCTGGTAAGAACCAAATCCTACACCCTTTCCAGAATGGCCCCCAATCCCAAACTGAGCTACCTGGTAACGGAACAGGTGCCTACACTCTCTCGGAGAGTGGAAATTGCCCTTACATCTGACCTACTCATCAGAATGGCTAGCACTCATATCTAACATGGGAGGAACCTAATCCTTTAACCACGACAGAATGGATGAGCCCTTACATCTGACCTGCTCATCAGAATGGATGTGGATTCAGCACTCATATCTGACATGGAAGGAACCAAATCCTCTCACCATGACAGAATGGCTCAGCCCTTATATCTAACCTACTCATCAAAATGGCCATGGATTCAGCACTCATATCTGACATGGAAGGAACCATATCATCTCACCATGACAGAATGGATCAAACCTTATATCTGACTTGCTCGTGAGAATGGCTTCCGGACTCATCACTTCCCCTTGGAAGGGACCTCGATCTGGAGAACACCAAGATTGCCCCTGAAGTACTCAAACTTCACTCTTGTCAATGGCTTCGTCAACACATCAGCTATATGATCATCCGTCGCAACATACTGGAGCTTCACTGCTCCCCTCTGCACCATATCCCTAATAAAGTGATACTTGATCTCGATATGCTTCGACATTTCATGGAACACTGGATTCTATGACAACTTCACACAACTCTGGTTGTCACAATGCATACAAGTAGCATCCAACTGGAGATCAAATAAATCAGACAGTAGCTTCCTCAGCCATACTGACTCACAACTAGCTAAACAAGCTACGACATACTCTGCTTCAGCTATACTCGGTGCCACACAGGATTTATTCCTGCTAAACCAAGAGATCACACCTGATCCCATACTAAAGCAACACCTTGAAGTGCTCTTCCTATCGATTGCACTGCCTACCCAATCTGAATCAACATAACCCTCCAGGTTAATCTTCTGATTCATATCATACTTGAGCCCATACTCAAATGTACCCATGCATGCTTTGCAACCATCAGGTGAACATGTCTCAATGTGTTGACAGCAAAGCAAATATCTGGTCTCAGTTACATCAAGGACCCAATCATCTGACAATACATCATAGCATCAACCATATCTGATGAAGCATCACTCAATAGCTTCATGTTCGATGCCATAGGTGTGGTCATGGCCTTGCAGTCCATCATCTTGAACCTCTTTAGGATCTTTACTGCATACTTCCTTTGTCCAAGTAATATTCCATCCACATTCTTCCACACCTCCATGCCTAGAAAAATACTGCATCGACACATAACAGGAGCATCGTTGGTATTCTGCCTTCAACCTTGAAGCAAAGGTTGGAATCTGCTTTACTCTCAGTAAAGACTAGAGTCATCAGTAATCTATCCATCATGTCGTACCATGTCCAACCTTAGATCTTCTATAGTCACTCCCTCTAAAGCGAAGCATAATACTCCCTCTGTCTTATGTACTCTATGCACTGAAACATTCTGTACCAGAGTGACAAGTAGCTTCTTATGCTACTAGTATTCTATGTATCCATCTAGTATATAGAATTTCATCTTCAACCTTGTACCAAGGTTAAGATCTTCATCAATCTCATCATGTATGTGTTTCAATTCTTACTGGTTGCAAATGTCTCTTCGTAGTCTATACCTTCTTTTCATGAGAAGCCTCGTGCTATGAATCTTGCTTTGTATCCCACGATGTTTCCATCTACTGTATGATGGAACTACGAACTTCCCTTCATGTATCGATACTACATCCTAGACATCATTCTTATTGAACTGGTCTTCCCTTCCTTCTTAGTTACTTCTTCATGGTTGGAAGGTTCTGCATCAATGATGTTGCTACACTCGTCATATTATTCTTCATTTTTGAACTGTCATCACTTGTTCTTCGGAAAAAGTCTTCATTCTTCTTTGCTAGTAGGCAATTATGTATGCAATATTTCCTACAAGTCAAATTCATTTGTATGGTTAGAAACATTTCATAAGGAATATTCATACTGGCAAATTCTTATGCATAAATATATGATCATGTAACTACTTTAGCCAATACAACATTCATCCATATCTCATGAAAAACTTTCTAGATGCCTTCCATTTCTACCAGGAGAACATTGAGATTGTGCACTAATCCAATATGTCAGCAAAGAGGTTTCATTCTAGATAAGTAGCAATGGATATTTCTATAGCACCATGAGCTACTTACCCATTACATGCATATTAGTAGTATACTGTCGTTAATGTAGACATTCTATCATGCATAATACATCAACTAAAAATAAACAAATGCATAATAAAATAATATCATGAAATGACAATTGAATACTTATATTTATTTGTTTCGTGGGTATACTCCTTCTTAATCCTTCAGCTTCATCATATTCTTCATTCATAATAGCATCATTTCTTATCCAAATTCTAAGATGGATACGTGTTCTTCAAGAGTTGAGTCCTTCGTATTCCTCATTGTTTGAGGGATCTTCTTTCGATGGTGAGAGTTTGATCTTCAGTTGCTCCCATCTTCTCTTCTCTTAATATGAGCCGAGCTTCTTCTTCTTCCCAGAGTCTGTTGAAAGTAATCACTTTCTTCTGGCACACATTCCTCACATGAATGAATCCCATGATCCTGGGAGACCATTCAAGGTGGCTATCACCACTTATGCATTATCCACTTCTTCTTCTACTACTACAAGTTGTTCTTCGATTTGAGAGATCCTTGTAAAGTATGACTGTATGGTCTCTGCATTCTAGATCTTCACATTCTTCAATTGGTTTCTTAAGGTCATATTCCAGATTATGTTCTTCCCTTCAAATAGCTTGGTCAAGGAATCAAACATCTTTGGTGTTTTTAGGGAAGATACTTGTGGTACAAGTTGATTCATTATTGAATCAATAATGATCTTCTTGGCCTTGACCAAGTTCTTCTTGTGTAAGGCTTTTAGCCTCATCTCCCTCTGGAACTGGAACCTCTCTACTCATGCAGGTGTCCAATTCATTTTCTTGAGAGAGATCATATACTTCCATGCTTGGAAGTTGTGAAATTCACCAAGCTTATCATTATTCTAATGTGATAGATCATTTTGAAATGATAACATCAAATGAAAATAGCAAAAGATTATATCTTACCAATTTGAGGTGTTTGTCCTAGTTCTGGAGCTCGTTGATCTAGGGTTTATCAGAGAAACCCTAATTTTCAAAACTTGGAATATTTCAGATATTATTGGATGGAAAGATATATCTCTTCAAATGGAGCTGTCTAATGTACTCCTTTTCTGAAAAGAGTGGAGGGAAGCTCCTGCAACAAGAAGCCCTAGTTTTCCAATTTCTTCTACATAAATGCCTGTTACTGTTTCTGCGGTATCTCCGAAATTACTGCTCCTCTATGTCTGAAATTTAGCACTGTGCTAACCTCACATATCCTTGATCCAAAAACACAGGTTTCATTAGAATTGGTTTCACCAATTGGGACTTATGGTCCTTTTCCCAAGGTGACCTGTTACAGGACTGTTCAGAATAGCAAATTTGTACAGACTGCCACGTGTCACTGGTTCATCTTCTGAGTCTAAAAATCAGAACACGGAAATTAGAGTCCATTTACTTTTTGTAACATCTTCAAAAATCGAATTTCGACTTATTTAGCTCACGATATAACAATTCTCCCTAGGTGTCCTGTTTAGGGATGAATTCTGGAAGAGGCTGGAACCCTAACTTGGAGGGATCATATCTCCCAGAATATAGCAAATATGAGGCTGAAGTTTGGATACATTGTAAACCAGTATTTTATATTCTTCCTCGGCTATTTTCCACTCCTGATCCTTTTCAAATATTGGGATATAGCGAATGTACCAAAACTTAGCAGTTTTAGTATTTAGGGTTTTTCTAGCTCGAGGTCAAACTAGGGTTTGACTTTCCCAGAGTTTCACCCAACCAAAAATATTGATCCAGGTCTCTAAGATTCGATTTTGATGAGGAGACAAATCTTGTGCCGAACTCACTCAAAAAATTCCTCTTCTGCAAGAAGCCCTAATTTTCGACACCAAAACTGGAAATCCTCAGAATCGAATTTCGCTTCGACAGAAAGATGCGCCCTTCAATGGAGAGTCAACCTAGCATACTTTTGCTGATGGATTGTGGAGAGAGACCCAAAAAGTAAGAAGCGCTAGCTTCTATATCTGCACAATGTCTTTTTCTCAGGTTATCTCTGATACCATGTTAGTTTTTCATCATTCAAGCTAGCATTATGATCTTAGGTTCTTTACCTCATTGAATAACATGCACAGCAATAAAACACAAGAGACAAGAGACAGAAAGAATATTCCTCAGGGAAACCAAAAAGGATAAAAACCTGCAACTTCCTCAGAGATAGAATCAACACCAAAAGTAAAACCTGAAAACATAAAGATGATCTCTCGACAGCAGCAATCTCTCTCTTGTCCCAGTAACTTCTCCTCTTAGTCATGCACTCCAATGAGTAAGTGTGTGTGTGATAAGTAGAGAGACTCACTCTCTATTTATATTCTTTCGTTCACTTGAAACCCACTCCAACATGTCAGCCTTACTTAACAATTACTTACTAGAGCCGATATCTCTAGGAGTGTCTAATAACCCTAGTGCCCCACAACTTGTGGGGACTTTGCCTCCTCTGACCAATAAGGAGGTTTATCCTTAACACAATGGTGGGGACTATTGCCCCGACTTACAATGACTCACCTAGGGTTGAATTCACTAGTATAGTCTAATAACCCTAGGGCCCCACAACTGTGGGGACTTTAACCATTGACCAATAGGAGGGTTACCCACAATGACTTGACTTGACTTTCACATTATAGAAACTTCCCGATCGGAACATCGGGGCATGACATGACTCAAGTACATCCGAGAACAAACATCGGGTTACAATAGATAGGAAATAAAAGTGAATACATTCTGAAGTTACAATTACATCAACAGACACTACAAGTTTTACCTTTTCCCGAAGAGGCGCTTCTATAACCTAGTATGGGGGATGTTTTCATGTTTGTCACATTGCATGTAGCATAATGAAATAAATAAGTAAAACAAAAACAATTAAGCCAACATATAACAGGTATGGAGGAGATGTTCTCACAATTGTCACGTTACATGTAGTATAATGAAATAAATATTAAAAAAACAATTAAGATGACATATAAACACTATGGAGGAGATGTTGTCACAGTTGTCATGTTACATGTAGCATAACAAAATGACTAATTAAAAAAAAACAATTAATCTAAGATATAACCAGTATGGAGGAGATGTTGTCACAATTGTCATGTTACATGTAGCATAAGGAAATAAATTAAAAAAAACAATTAAGCAAACATATAACCAGTATAGAAGTGATGTTGTCACAATTGTCACGTTACATGTAGCATAAAAAATAAATTTAATAAAAATAAATAATTCAACCAACATGTAACTAGAATGTGAAGATGTTATCACATTTTTCATGTTACATGTAGCATAACGAAATAAATTAAAAAAAAAATCAACCGACATGTAACTTGAATGTGAAGATGTTGTCACGTTTACCATGTTACATGTAGCATAAGGAAAAATAACCGGAATGTGAATATGACAGCTGCTGATCCAAGACTCATAGTGTATCCAGAAGTTGATACTCCTGTCTCCTTATCGCCATCAAAATCTGAGTCTGAGTACCCAGTAAGTTTGAAGTCATCCACTTTAGAGTACTTGAGTCCAATGTCTTGAGTCCCCTTCAAGTATCTTAGAACTCTTTTTGCAGCTGACCAGTGTCCTTCACAAGGTTTATGCATGATCCTTGAAAGTATGCCAACAACATAAGAAATATCTGGTCTAGTTGTTGTAAGGTAGATAAGACTTCCTACAAGTTGTCGATACTTGGTCGCATCTTCAAATTATTTTCCTTCGCTTGATGCGAGCTTCATTTTCTGTTCCATTGGAGTAGATATAGGGTTGCATTCTGTCATGCAAAATTTGTTTAGTAGTTCTCCAATATATATTTTTTGAGATAGGAATATGTACTTAGGATGTTGAGTGACTTCAATTCCTAAGTAATAGTGGAGATGTCCCATATCTGTCATTTCAAAGATCTTTTTCAAATCTTTCTTTATGGATGCTATATAGCTCTCATTGTTCCTTGTCATCAAAAGATCATCTACGTACACCACAAGATACACAATAGATCTTCCAACTTTCTTTATAAATAGTGTTGCATCATCAAGATCAAAATGTTCAAAATTTAACTTCAAAATATGCTCGGTTAACTTTTCATACCATGCACGAGGCGCTTGTTTTAGGCCATACAAGGATTTGACAAGCTTGCATACCTTTTGTTCTTTTCCTTTCACAACAAAGCCTTCTAGCTGAGACATGAAGACATTCTATTTCAAGTATCCATTCAAGAAAGCAGTCTTCACATCCATTTGATGAACTTTCTACCCTTTCTGAGCAGCTAAAGAGAGTAAGGTTCGGATGGTAGCCCATTTTGTTGTAGGAGAAAATGTTTCTTCATAGTCAATTCCTTCTTTCTGTGCATAGCCTTTTGCTACAAGCCTCGCTTTGTGCTTGTCAAGTGAGCCATCTGATCTGTATTTGTTCTTGTACACCCACTTGCAGCCAATTGGTTTGGTTCCAACTGGAGGGTCAACCAGCTTCCAAGTTCCATTCTTTATGAGTGCATCATACTCATTTTGCATAGCTTCTTTCCACTCAACTCGAGTAGAAGCTTCTTCAAAGGAAGTTGGTTCAAAGTTAGCAAATAAATTAAATTCACAATCAAATTATACATCCATGTCATCACCTGAATTATCTGCTCCTCCTCCATCTTCATGTCTTTTCAAACTTCTCGTTCCCATCTTTCCAACTTCATCTGGATGGACACTTTCAAGTGTCTTTATGGCCCATTTAGGAATCTTCTGTGATGGTCCTGGTTGATCAGCTGGTGGTGCTTCATCATTGATTAAGAGTCTTTCGATTCTCTCAATCACATCATCCAGTTGAACCTCTTGTTCAGGTGAAGTAGCAGGAACTTCTTCATGTGGGGGAGTTGGTGCTTCATATGGAAATTCCAAAGGTTGATCCAAAATAGGAATCCCCCCTTCAAGGGTTGGAATTTCATATTCATTTTCAGAATATGTCTTTGGATGAGGATAACTTTCCAAATGATCAAGTTGTCTCTCAATAGACTGGTCATTTTTATTAGTCTCAAGAAAAATGACATCTCTGGAAATAACAAATTTATTGTTTACCTCATCATACAGACGGTATGCCTTGGAGTATTCTCCGTACCCCAGGAAAATACATTTTCTTCTTCGAGCACCAAGCTTGTTTCTTTGCTCCTTTGGAATCAAGGCATAACGGGTGGAACCAAAAACTTTGAGATGCCTGATTGAAGGGAGATGGCCAAACCACATTTCATGTGGAGTCTGGTTATCAAGAGCATTTGAGGGACTTCTATTTCTCAAATAGGATGCACATTTTACTGCATCACCCCAAAACATTAGTTTTACATTCTTGAAAAACATCATTGAGCGAACCATATTCATTATGGTTCTATTCATTCTTTCTACTACATCGTTTTGTTGAGGATTGTAGGGAACTGTAGTCTGATGTGCAATTCCATGTTGGCAAAGATAATCTTCAAAAGCATTTGAAGTGTATTCTTTCCCATTATCAGTACGAAGTGTACCAATTTTTTATTGTGCTTGTTTTTCTATCAATGCATGAAAGTCTTTGAATGTTTGAAATGCTTCTGATTTTGTCTTTAAACAGTAAATCCAGCACATTCTTGAGTAGTCATCAACAAATTTCATAAAATACTTATTCCCATTTGCTGAAGGAGTTGGCATTGGGCCACATAAATCAGAATGCACTAGTTCTAATTTCCTACTTGCTCTGAAATTAGATTCATGGAATGGCAGCTTACTATGTTTCCCTAATATACATGCATCACATTTGTTCTTCTCTTTAGGAATGGTGGGCAAACCAATACACCATTCTTTCTCAACAAACGAAGACTGTTATAATTTAGATGACCAAATATTGCATGCCACAATGAACTAGAAGACAAATTACCTTCTCCATGCTGAGAGAAGTAGGCATAGTTCTGAATTCTTGCAGATGAACCCTTTAGCTTCAGCAGCTTCCCATCTTCGTATCCAGTCATGATGACTTGGTTGTCAGAGGAATTTCTTATTTCTACGATTCCATCAAACATGTGGATCGAATGGCCTTGCTGTCGAATCTCCACCATGGATAGCAGGCTTCTCTGCAACTCTGGAAGATAAAGAACATTCTTCAACAAGAAATCAGGGAATTCAGGAATCTTCAGTCGAATGGTGCCCATTCCCTTTGGTTTAAGACTTGACTTATCTGCAAAGTAAAATATGCCATCTATTGTTTCATTAAGTTCTTCAAAACAGTCTTTTCTAAATGTCATGTGTGATGTTGCACCAGTATCAAGCAGCCAACAATCTTTGTAAGATGAAAGTGAAGTCATTTCATTAATTCCAAGATTACAATGTGCAACAATACAATGAGCAGAATCATAAGATTTACTAGCATCTTGATTTTTGTTATCGTCTTTCTTCTGGTTATGCTTGTCTTTGATGGAGTCCCACGAATCCCAACACTGATCTAATGTGTGCCAAGTCTTTCCACAACACTTGCACTACAAATCTGATCTTTTGGTGAAGTTGTTTCTGCCCCCTCTGCATCTGAAGTTTCTTCTTCGTCGTCCTCTCTTGCTGCAATCTCCCTTGGAAGGGTCTTTGAACCAATTCTTTGTTTTCTGAACAAAGTCAAGGGATTCTTCGACAGGCTCACTTGATTTCTTGATCTTTCTAGAACATTTTGGATATGTTTCCTTGCCATTGAGGACATCACCAACACTAGATGCAAAATTATGCATCTTCAATCTGGAATTTGCAACTTACAGAATACTTGTAAAAAAATATGGGATGCAGGTTTAGATTCCTGCTCCTTTACACATTACAATATGATTCTGCAACCTATACAAATAATTTTGCAGCTTAAAAATAATTCAATAGCTCTACCTCAACTTGTCTATATCATTTGTTCTAGAGTGTTATTATATAAATATTACATTTAAAATATTCACACTAATACAGCAACAAAGTCTCTTGTAACAGACTTGTAGTAGCACTCACACAAATGAGTTCTCAACACTTTTACCCTGATCAAGTAGTCAACACATTAACACAGTCGCAACAATGGTCTGGAGCTCTTGAGATGGCAGCAGTGAAACCTCAACAATTACAACGCATGAACTCATACAAGATGCATATACCTCCACGCTCTTGAATGGAGTCTTCCAAGTCACAGCAGTGAGTTGAGATGTCGCAGCTCCAACACACAGCATTCACAGGCCTCCACGCAAGCAGCTTCAATTACTTGCAACGTTCTCCACCAGCAGTCTTAATGCATCAGTCCTCAACATACATCAATATGATATATCAGTCACACTGCAGTCACTGATAGGTATTCAATGCAGCAAGCATTATATATCAGTCAGCAATACCATCAGTATATATCAGTCACAATACTATTGATAGGTATTCAACGCTGGTCTTCACAAAGAGAAGAGGGCATCTCATAGACAACTCCAGCATTACTCCATCTTCAACACTACTTCAATCTCTTCAATACGACTTCAATCTCCAGCACTCTCTCATGAAATCGCAGCTTCAGCTCTCGAAAGCAACAGATCTCAACAAAGTGGCTATAGATTTTCTGGCTGGCAACTCAACATGATCAGAATACTTCGTCAATTTTGGGGTTCACTTAGATTCTGTTGGAGTGCCTAGCCTTCGACGCAGTCTTCAAGTCGCAGTCCACGCAGATATATATGTAGGATATATATCACAACCGCCCAGTCTTCAATACACACAGTCCACGCAGATATATATGTAGGATATATATCACAACTGTCCAGTCTTCAATACACACAGTCTTCAACATACCAAAGCTCGTTCACAAACAACACACAATCACTTGCATGCATATAACACAACAAACAATCACTTGGAGGTCCGATAAGATTCACAGCTGGGTAGCTATTGATACCAGCTCCAAATTCATATATGCCATGAAAATATCAGTCACAGGCTCATCAAATTCATATACGCCATGAAAATACTTATTGAAAACCACAGAGCCTGAACACGCTATAATCCTTCACAACGCAGTCTCCAAGCAATGGACTAGGGTTACGCCAACAGACCGTCTTCATCAGAGAATTCACCAACGAACTAGGGTTTCGTTAATTCAAACAAAAGACAAGTGGAAAGAAGCTCGTAGACAACGCCCCAATCACGCAGTCATTATGTCTATAAGCACGTTCTAGAAAACAAGAGCAAGTAGGACTGGGAAAACAATGAATATCGCAAATCTTGTAAAGGATAGATGGACTGGTAGGTAGAATGCAGTAGCATATCATTCCACAGATTGTTAGAACTGAGAGCGCACTATACCCAAGCGACAGAATGAGAGCATTATAAAAAACAACAAAAACAAGAAGTGGTGATGCCTCACGCGGATCAGGAGGGAGGAGGGTTCGACATCTGCAGCAGCATATCATTCCAAGGTAACCTCAAACGAATGTTTGAAGGAGAATAACGCATACAATGAAATGCACTGGCAGGAAGGAAGAGCAGAGGGCAGACTGGTGATGGGCAGGAAGCTCTGAAACGAATTGACAAAGGGCAGAATGGAGGTCTGGCAATGCACTAGCAAGCATACAGGTTGCCAGGACTGAAATTTAACAGCAGGAGTTATGGCAGGAACCCACTCTGATACCACTGATAGGTAATAACTCTCGATTCAATTTTATTCCAATGCTAATGCATTCATTTATACATTTCAGGCGGTGGTTGAGCTTCACCTTCCTATGTAACTGTTCAGCTTCCTACATAACTATTTATTTATTTATTTACATAATATAATCCCGACGGATTATATTCTAACAGTTGTCAGTTTTATCATGTTACATGTAGCATAATAAAAAATAACCAGATTGTGAAGATGTTGTCGCGCTTATCATGTTACATGTAGCATAAGGAAAAACAAATTTTAAAAATCAGTCATGTTTGTTCAGATTTGGAAAAAATATGATATATTAAGTCAATTACCATAGATTGATCTTCCCAATGATTTTAAATTGTTTACTAATGTGTTTCAAGCTGAACCATAAGATATCGTCTACCATGCAATTTTATCATTTAGCTACGCATGACAGAGAACTGATAAACATTTATCGCGTAAATGAGAATATGAGTACAACTCAATTTATGGGAAAGGATAAATTAATAAACTTCAGCATGCTTCTTTCTTTAGTTTTTTCTAACATGATGCATAACTGCAACGATAATATTGCAGGAGGTTGATGCTTCCTCCTATAGGAATTTCTTGGACCGTGACGGGAAAGTATCTGGCATTATGAACCTTGGGAAACTAAAATCCCGCAAAGATCAAACGGTCAGATATGTTGTTGATATGTGGAACCAAATCAAGATTGTTATAGCGGATTTCACCACACTAGGTGAATCACACATTGTATGGCTTTCCCCTGTCCTACTGCAGACTCATTAACCCCCATGGACCACTTTTTATCTTTTGATGTAACCTTGACCATCCCTAAAAACATTATAAAAATGATATACGCGGCCTTTTCCCCGATAACCGTGTACATATGCGGATATTCCCTCTATAGTCACGTACATCGGGATGTGTGCATAGTCCAAAGAATTTTGGTGTTTTCCTTGACTTGGATCCGACTCATATGACTCCTGGCCTTTCATATGCCTTGAGATCGCACGGATTCGACTTTTCAATACCCCTTTGGAAAGCTATATAAGGAACCCCTTGGTACATTGAAAGCATGAGAGAGCTTTGAGAGTAACAAAACTATAGTCCATTGTTTCCAGAACTATACTTGAGTCTGCATCCCTTTGTCCCTTTGGAGCACTGTTGTGTTCTTCCCAAGCTTGCCTTTGTTAGTGAGCTTGCTATCGGAGTGATGGAGGATTGAGGTGGTGGAGGCCCAAGTGGGGGATTCAGTTTCTCCGGTTCGCAGACGTGCCGTCAGAGGTTGTCACTTGTAATCTCTTATTCATATTAATAGAAATATCTTTTCCTGTCCAGTAATGTGTATTTGAATGAATGTTGCATCCATTGGAATATGTCAAATGCTTTTACATTATTGATTATATATGCTAGAATAGATCTAACACCATGGAATATAGTATGCTTGTATTGTTTACTTGTTGTTGAGGACGTGATATAACAATTCAAGCTGAAGATTGGAAAGCTCAACGGGGATCTACTTCAACCGTCCGGAATAAGGTACGAGGTTCGATCCTTTAGTGTTAGATTGTTTTATTTCTATTGCATATCAGGAAAGATTGATTTTTGGAGTCTAGCTATCTGTTGTGGTACCCCAAGCCATAGGAATTTCTCTCCGTAACAGAATTGGCGACTCTGCTGGGGAGTTCCTAGTAGTTGACCTTTGGGGATTGGTTTCTTGGCATTCAATGTATTTGAATTGCTCTCTCTCTCTTGTTTCTGTGTCGGGTATGGGGGCATGTATGCTTGGTAGAGTCTGATTGGTGTAAACTTAGTCTCAGCCTGTCTATTTACCTTGATTTGTGCATCTTTTTCTTCCTGTACGCGGGTTTATTGTTTACAGTCGCGTATACACGCGGTTTCCTCTTGGATTTCCGCGTATACACGCGGGTTTACTGCGCACAGTCGCGTATACTCTGGTTTTTACCTTTTGTGGAAGGAAGTGGATTGCTGGGTGAATGCTGTTAGTTGCTGAGTCTCCTTTGGCACTGCCTGAGTTTGTTATTACCTCTGTTTTTGACCAGAAACGGTTTTTTTTTTTTAGCCTAAATTTTTTTTTAGGAAAGTTCTTGTCATGGCATGTTTGATTTTTTGTTTGAGATTAGTACATTAGAGTATTTTTACCTTAGTGCTTTGTTGGAATGCTGTTTATGTGTACTTGCAGAGTCTGGGGTGGGTAGAATCATTCTTTTGCTTTTCGTATCTCGTTATTTTCAAAAAATACAAAAATATTTGCTTCTCATTATGCATTGCATTTTGCACTTTGCATTGTACTTGCACTAGTTATAGATTTGCTTTGGAATAATAGTCAGCACTTCATATAGGGAAATTTGCATTCAGCATTTGAAGAGGAAATATTGCATTACACGTAGTACGCATACCCTGTTTTTCATGGACACAATGCATGTGCATTGATTGTTAGGTGTGCATTTTACTTCTTGTTGCGTCATAACACCATTAGTTGCACGACCATATCCTATTTTTGAGTAATAAAGCCAACTAAAATCAACGCTAAATAAAATGAATTACACTCTTTTCTTTTCTAGGGTGCACCAACAAGCTTAGGTTTTAGGATCTTGGAATAGTTCATTGTGAGTTAATTCTCCAAGATCACAAAACAACAACAACTAGGTGTCTGTCCAGGGAGTGTGTGAAATCCTTGGTATAACCAGCGTTCTCAGGAAGCTCCTCTCAAAAGGGAGTCAAGCACTAGGCAGTGTGAGCGGTTTTTGATTGGGATAACCCCTGGTCGGGAACTGTGTAGCACCGGCGATATAGCCAGGATTGTATTCGTATCTAGGGGCTCTTTCAAGAGTTTCAGGATTTTCTACCCTGCCCATACGGTCAATCCCGCCCGCGACTGTCTGCCTGAGTGTTGATTATATTGAGGTGACCTTAGTGACCTTACCTAGGATATCGAGGGGGTACGTGTAGAGGTTATTCTGCATGTGTCCCGGCCAGGTTGGGGTCGGACAGCATAGTCGCTATACGCGTTGAAGCTGAGGGCCACAATAATTGGTTTCGAACCTCCGCTTGTGGTGACAAGGGCCTCTCAAGCCTCTCCTAGGCGAGACATACCGGCCACATTCGGGAGCTCACTTATCCAGCCCCTGTTTGCTTGCTTTTGGCTTTAGATTTTATAGTGATTGCTCTGTGCACGCTAGTTGGCCTAGGGTTGACGTAAATAGAGAGTCTTTGCTATTTTTTGAGTCATTGTGGATTCGGGTGCGGCTCCGCCCCGTTCTCGTCGTTTAGCAGGACTTCCGCCTTCTACTGATCCTCCTCCTCTCGGAGAGGGACCTAGACAGTCCAGGCGGACTATATCACACATTGATTCACACACCATGGGAGACCATTTAGAGGACACATCTAATTCACTTCCTCCTCCCATTCGTGTTGACGATGGGGATTTTACACCTACTTATGATCCTTCACCCGACCTAACTGAGTTAGGACCTGTGATTTCTAAGATAGGAGCCTCGTTTGATGGACATACTCATTCTAGGCTTGACCCCTCGTTACAGCATTACCGGTATGGAATGCCGGAAGATGCCGAGACTCACTTTGAGCCCGCCAGCACTAGCTACGGTGGTTATGCTACGACTGGTTTTCCTATGCATGATTTGACATTTGAATTTGACCCTAACACTATGCCTGGGGGCATTCCCACACCTTACCTTGCAGAGAGGTTTGGGAGTACTAGCCATATTGCACCTTCCATCCCAGTGGTGGAAGCTACATCTCATATACCTCCTAGGTCTAGAGTTAGTGATCCCATAGCGATACCAGGTTCCAGAAGAATGACGATAGGCACTAGCACATATCTTATTACAGAGATTCCTTCGTCCTCGCTTCCGAGTTCTTCGAATGCGAATCATCCACCTCCCTCATGTGGTCCTTTGAGTCGGCACGTAGCTACGAGTCAAGTCCATACTGCAATCTCTAGACCTATTGCGTCTCAAGCCTACATACCACCCGCAGTGTCGGGAGGTTATGTTCATGTTTGTAGAGGTCAGGTTGCTACTTCCTCGACATATCCCTATTTCGGGCATGTATATTCTAACTTTCAGAATGTATATACCTTCCTATGGAGTGTCTCATGGGGCATCGCACGCGATGACCTATGCATCCCATCATGGGACGCAGTATGGACAGGTTTCTGCACCTTATGGAGGTGGGTATTCACAACCTGCCTATCCCCCTACTTATGGCTTTGTAGCTCCTTCTAGTCAAGGTCCACCTTATTATGGTACTTCGGCGCCACCCTATACGGGTCATATGGGAGGAGGTCACTATGGCCAAGGTCATGGTGGTAATCAATCCTATATGAACCAGGGAGCGGTCCAAATACCTAATCATTCGAAGCTCCCTTTCCTCGCAACACTTAATTTACCTGACTTATCAAGACTTACGAACGATCCTGTAGCTCATGACCCAGCTTGGCCGGCTCTCCCTACCAAGCTCCCTTCGGATATACCTAAATTCGAAGGCAAACCAAGAGAGGATCCGAGTGAACACGTTACGACATTCCACCTATGGTGCTCTTCCAATTCATTGCATCAGGACTCAGTCCGCTTGAGACTATTTCAACGCACCCTCACAGGGCCTGCGGCGAAATGGTATATAGAGTTACCTAGGGGTGCCTTTACTTTGTTCGATGATCTTGCGATGACTTTCCTTAATCACTTCCAACTACCAGTACGATATGATGTTGGTACTGAACTCTTGTCGACATTTCGGCAAGATAAAGCCACCCATATTTCTGATCATATTCAGGAGTGGCGTAGACGGAAGAGATTAATCAAATCCTTTATACCGCCGGAATTCCTCCTTGAGTGGTTCCTCAAATCGTTATTGCCGTAAATAGTGAAGGATGTTTCTACATCAGGAGTGCAGAATTAGGAACAAGCAATATTTAGGGTGCAGGAACTGGACTTGATCTATGCTCAGTCTGGTTTGTTATATGAGATTATACCCAACGCTCCTCGTTCGAGTTTTGATCCCAAGGTCAAGCCTGGACCACATGCCGATGGCATTGTGGGTTGTGCAAGTAAAAAACCTGCAGGTTCGGTTGCGAAACAAGTAGCTCAGTTGTCAACCAACCAATCTGCCTCGGGACAAGCTACGGCTTCATCTCAGCCTACCCAAACGACGAATGTACATGCTATGCAATCTTCGGACCAGAAGGGTAACCAGCAACCCGGACAGAATCGTAAGAAGGGTAAAAATAATAAGAAGGGTGGGAATAAGAATGAAAATGCCAATAATAATGACAAGAACAATAAAAATGCTAGGGGGGACAAGCAGAATAAGCGTAAGGTTAAGTTTCCTTGCAAGCTATGTAAGGAAGATCACCTCACTTACTTGTGCCCTAGGATGGACGAAGCTTCGAAGTTCATAGCACAGGGCCCAGCTGTGTTAACAAACCCTTTACCGCATAACCAAAATATGAACTCGAAGTCCCAGGACCAATCTAGTGATGATGATCCACCTGAGACTAGTGGTCGTGGGTGCATTAATATGGTCCGTGCCGTGAAGGTTGTGACGCGTGCGAAAGATTATACTTCGTCGCAACCCAGCCCAGGCAAAGAACCTGATCCACCAGGAACTCCTTTGCGCATTCCGAAACCGGCTGACAAACCGGTGGATAAGCCTGTGGATAAACCTGAAGCTGCACCTCGCATTCCTAAGGGGGTACTTAAGTGCTCAGGGCATAATCCAAATGCTCGAGCCACCCAGAACTATTCATTTGTTGAGGACTTGGGTCATACTCCTTGTGCAATGTCTGCATTGGAGGTGCTTCAGAGTTGTCCGTCGCAAAGGAAGGCTTTGGTTTCCACTCTTGGTGTGAATGGTGATGATTCTTCCTCAATGATCAAATTTGAAACCGCAGGACATCAACCTCGCTTGCCCTATTATGTGTCCCTTTTGATACATGTAGAATGTCTTAATATGACCGTCAAGCGGACTGTGATTGACGAGGGCGCTGCTGCTTCTGTGATGTCTTTGTCTTGTTCTTGGTTCTCCTGAGTTGTCAAAGTCTACGACCATGTTAACTGCTTTTGATGGGAGATCGTTTAGGCTGCACGGTATACTTCCTTCTCTTAAAGTCCGTTTGGGAGGGAAGACCGTTGCGATAGAGGTTGAGGTGGTTGATGCGCCCCTTGACTACAATCTCTTACTGGGAAGGAATTGGATGTATAGTATGCAAGCCGTTGCGTCTTCCATGTTTCGTGTAGTATGCTTTCCTCATAATGGGAATATTGTAACGATTGACCAAATGGCATTCAAAAATCTGCCTGTTACTGCATCATCAGGAACTTCGGTTCCGAAAGTTGAACATTCCCAGCCGGCAACTGGGAGTGTGGGTGTAGGAATGTATCCCTCCCTTATGGGAACCTTTAGTTGTTCTGCACCCGTCCTCATGATAGGATCGAGTTTTGGTGGTGCTTCCACGTCTACGAGATCGGTTCCTTTTTGCACATGTCATATGGGAGATCCTTGGATCCTCCCTTCACCGAGTCCTTCTCGTGAGTCCATCGAGACGAGTATGCCATTGCCTGCAGTTATGATAGCTTATCAAGCTAATCTTGAATCTGCTGCAGTGCCTTGTTCTTCCTCTTCATGGACAGAGGAGGAAGACCCCTATGTGCTGCCGACATGGGCAGTACAGTCTTCTCATGCCCACGATTGTCTTGATATGGTTTTCCCTTCAGATGAAGCGATTATCGAGGCTATGTCGGGAGTTGAGCCACCATGGGAGGAACTTCATCATCGATCATATTTCCTTCCAGAGCTTGACCTTTTGGAGCATGAGAATTATAGGGAGATTCTTAGTCAGAAAGTTGGTAGACCTATGGTTCCATTAAGCTCTCCTGGTCAGATGGCTGATGGAAACATGGCGAACATATCGTCGACCATTCCTATCAACATTTCTTGCAATCCTCGTACGATTGAGAATGTTTATATTGGGGCAGATTTTTCCCAAGATGAGATTCGTGAGTATACCGAGCTATTCAAGGAGTTTCGCGATGTTTTTGCTTGGTCTTACGATGAGATGCCAGGGATTGACCCTCGAATTATCGAACATGAGATTAAAACTTACCCCAACGCTAAGCCTGTTCGACAGCGTTTACGCACCGTGAATCCTAGAAAAGCACCCGCCATAAAGGCAGAGATAGAGAAACTATTGAAAGTGGGTTTCATCTATCCCGTTCCCTTGACGGAGTGGGTTTCAAATCTCGTTCCGGTAGATAAAAAGCAAGGAGCGATCCGTATATGCACTAATTTCCGTGATTTAAATCATGCCTGTCCTAAGGATAACTTCCCCACACCATTTATAGATCAGATTTTGGATGAGTGTGTGGGTAGCGAGGTGTTATCCTTCATGGACGGATTTTTCGGATATAACCAGATTCAAATAAAACCCGAGGATCAACACAAGACCGCATTTATTTGTCCTTGGGGAACTTTTGCATATCGGAAGATGCCTTTCGCCCTTAAAAACGCCGGAGCTACGTTTCAGTGGGCGATGACCTTGATTTTCCACGATCTCAAGTCTATCATTGAAGTATTTTTGGATGACCTCGCTGCTCATTCTCGCATGAGGATGCGTCATTCGTATCACTTGAGATTGGTTTTTGAAAGATGCCGGCATTATGCTGTTAGATTGAACCCTCATAAGTGCATCTTTTGCGTGAAGTCAGGTCGTTTGTTAGGATTCATCATTTCCAAAGAGGGGATTAGAGTCGACCCTTTGAAGGTGGAGGCAATACTTCAATTGTCTCCCCCGAGAAATATTTGTCATCTTCAGTGTTTGCAAGGCATGGCAAACTTCCTATGAAGATTTGTAGTCAATTTCGCCAATTTGACTAGAGGCTTTATGCGTCTCTTGAAGAAGGATACTCCCTTCGAATGGGATGAGCAAGCCCAGGAGTCCTTTGATGCACTTAAGCGAGCCCTAGAATTGGCCCCGGTGATTAGTCCTCCGGATTATAGCCGTGATTTCATATTATATGTGGCCGCGTCTTTAGAGACGATTGGGATGGTATTGGTTCAGGAGGATGAGGAGCTCCAGGAGCATGTCATTTATTATCTGAGCCGAAACCTTATTGATGCAGAACTTCGATATTCTCATGTCGAGAAGCTTGCCTTAGCTACCGTACATGCGGTGCAACGTTTGAGACATTATATTCTCCTTCGCCAAACCTTGGTTGTTGCCCATGTCAATCCATTTCAGTTCGTCCTCACACGAAGGATGATTGGGGGAAAATATAATAAATGGATTGTCATCCTGCAAGAGTTTGATCTCGAATTTGTTTCGGCAAAATCGAAGAAATCATTGATCTTTGTAGAGCTTATATCGGATTTTCCAAGCGAGGCTAAGGAGGCGGTATGTGAAGATACGTTCGTAGATGAGCACATTTTCTTAATCTCAATGGCTGACCCATGGTACGGGGATATCATTGTATATCTGCAAACACAGAGGATCCCTACTCACCTCTCACGAGATGAGTGACGTCGGTTACGTCATGTTTCCAAGAACTACCTCATAGTGGACAATACTTTGTACTGCCTTGGAGTAGATTCCCTTTTACGACGTTGTTTGACTCATGAGGACGCTGAGGTAGTGCTTAATGATTGCCACGGAGGGGCGTGTGGCGGTCATTTATCAGGGCTTTCTATAGCTCAAAAGATTTTGAGAGCAGGATATTTCTGGCCGTCGATCTTCAAGGATTGTATTGAAGCGGTCAAGAGGTGCCACCCTTGCCAGGTGTTCGCACGTAACATGCGCTCGAAGCCTGCCCTGTTACACCCTATTATCACCGCCGGTCCCTTCACCAAGTCGGGGTTGTATTTTATGGATTGCAACCCAGCCTCGACTGGGGGGCACCATCATATCATAGTAGCTGTCGATTACTTCACAAAATGGGCATAGGCAATGCCTACTATAAAATCCGATGGTGAGATAGCCGCTCATTTTGTATTCAACCAAATTATTACTTGGTTTGGGATTCCAAGAGAGCTTGTCACTGACCATGGCTCGCACTTTCAAAACCGTATGATGGAAGAGTTGGAATCCAAGCTAGGGTATAAGCAAGAGCACTCCTCTTATTAATATCCTCAAGCAAATGGACAGGTTGAAGCAGTGAATAAGTCACTTAAGTCCATTCTCCAACGAACCATCGCACAAAGCAAGACGAACTGGCATATCATGTTGTACCCTACTTTGTAGGCGTATCGAACCGCGGTTAAGACTGCCATTGGTTTTTCTCCATATCAGCTTGTTCATGGAGTGGAGTCAATTTTGCCGGTTGAATGCGAAATTCCTTCATTGAAGTTAGCCGTAGAACTCTTACCAGACACTTCACCTTTGGAGGAGCGTTTGGTCCACCTTGAGCAACTCGATGAGCAACGTAGAGATGCCTTGGTGGCTTTAGAAGTTAATAAGTGTCGCGTAAAGGCCCAATATGATAAGTCTGTCCGCCCAAGAGTGTTTAGTGAGGGAGACTTGGTCCTTTTGTGGGATCAATCGAAAGAACCCTTGGGGGTAGGGAAGTTCAATCCTATGTGGCGTGGTCCTTACGTAGTCAAGCGTGTCTTAGAGAAGGGTGCCTACGAGTTAGTGGATTACGAGGGGACAGCCTTGGTGGAGCCTAGAAATGGGCTCTACCTTAAAAAATACTATGCATGATCTTTTGCCAAGGTTGTTTGTTGTATATTATTGTAGAGCTTTTTTGCATAGTTAGGTCTTCTTTATTGTGATCGGGTTTGTGATTAGTTTCCGTTTTTGTGGCAGATGTCAATGGAATCTTCCACCTTCATAGGATTTGCGAATGGTGCAAGCCGTCACACTCAACACTCAGCCTTAGCTGCTTGGGTGATCTATACTCCTATGGGTCGAGTACTGTCTTCAGGAGGTGTATGTTTACGGCCATCTTCCAACAATATTGCTGAATATAGTGCCGTTATCGAGCTTCTGCGTGATGCCATTTCACATAGTGTCCTCTCTCTTGAGGTACGTCTTGATTCAGAGTTAGTAGTGTCACAGCTCAATGGTTTGTACCATGTTAGAGATCCTACGTTATTAAGGAGATTCTTGCGAGTAAGATTGTTAGAACGGCAATTTGAGAGTATCACATATATACACATTCCTAGGAATTATAATCAAGTTGCTGATTTGTATGCTAACTACGTGTTAGATTGGCATTTGTCTCATTCATAATAATTAATCATAAACACATTTTTACACATGTAACTAAATAAGCCGGTCACAATAAAACTTTATATATATATATACATCAAAATGTGGTGATACATAGCATCATAATACAAAAGTGGAGCTTTCACAGCTTCCATCATATACACGGTAGTACAAAAGAGATATGCTCCTAGATGTCTAGTCCTGTGGAGGAGGGGGGTTGTGATCATGATATGTCACTACGGCTCTAGCCAGCCGGCGGAACAAGCGCACCCATGCGCATGGCACACCCACCACCTATCACTGCATAGCCTCTGGCAAGTCCTCGACTTGCGCCATAGGAACCCTGTGAGTCAGTCGTACAAAGTTGGTATGAATGTTTTGGAGCGTTCACTCCGCATCCACACCAGTGATGTCATCTCCTCTTCCCCTCCGTCTGTGACGTGGGAAGCCCTCTGGTCGCCGTGGACCCACATCTGCGCATGAAAGGTAGATGTCACTATGTATTGTCACCCAACAACATGTCTTTTTGGTTTCATATAATCAAGAAAACACAAAAAAAATTAAATAATTCAATTTTTTTTTAAAAAGAGCGAGGGTTGAGATTCATTACCTATGTCTCCGAATGCTGACCCTGGTGGTAATGGCATATCCGGATCACCCCAGAAATCTATCCCCCCATAGGGGTAGTCATCTATAGCGATGATCTGTCATCGCCATCATGGGAAAAAGTCGGCTGGATAGGGGTTGGCCACCCTACCACCCCCCAGTCTGTACATCGCGTCTGCCCAACGTCGTTGGGCCAAATCTCGAACCCCGTGGAGAGGAACATCCACTCTAGGGATCAATCCTGAAACCCGCTCAAAGAAGAACGTGCTCAGTATGCTACTGAACCCGAAGTTCCGGATCCTACCTGCCTTACACTCACTGAGCTGATGTTTCATATTGCCCAGTAGTGTAGTACTCCAGTCGTATACGGTCGGTATCATACACTCCACCGCATAGTACATCTGTGCTCGAGAGGCCTGATGGAGTGATACTATGCCTGCTATCCTACCTAGTGTGAGTAGAATGGCCTTTAGGCCCAATACCTGTATACCATTGATGGGAACTTGACTTCCCACCTTCTCCGTCTCTGGGTAGTAGTACACTGCTACATACTCATCGATAGTAAGCCCGTGACCTGGCCCACCTCTGGAACGAAGGTTCACTACCTCCCCCCGTCTAGATAGACCTGTGATGAAATAGATATCCTCCACCTAAATGGTGAGTGACATCCCGTCTATCCGGAAAGACTCTGAGTCTGGATCCCAGTAGTCTACTAGCATCTGTAGCAGCCCTGATTTGGCCCTCAAGCCACCTAGGCACCAGAACTTATAGAGTCCACATGCACGTAATACTCGCTGAGCCCTTACATCAGCCCTTACAGCCTCTTCTACCTCACCATGCTCGCGTTCTCTCCATTCAAGCACCATCCTGCATGAGAAATTGACCAAATGTCCATTAGATTTCTTTTAAAATGACTTGCGTGGCGTCATACGCGGCTGTTTTACAAACAGCCGCGTATGTACGCAGTTTCTAGCCCCTTTTTCACGTATATACAGCCATGTACGCAGAAAAATCTTCAATATCCGCGTGGGCCGTGGCGCTCATGTCAGTTTGGCCTTAACTAGCTCATTTTACCGTGAAAACTTGAAAAAATTGTATTGAAATGCAAGCTGGGAACATGAGTAAGTACCTGGAAGAAACGGTTCTGAATTCCGCCGGCTGAATCTCCTGGAATTCGCAGTTGAATATCAGAGCTCCAATGGGTAAAAGTTTCAAATGAATTCTATTTCTTACTATTTATAGAAAAATTTTGAAATATTGAAATTTTTTACCCCCTTTTATATAGTTTTGACTGTTTATAACCATTTTGGACCGTTTCTGACATAATTTGTGATGTAGATGACCGTTTTTAGTGTCATTTGAGCCGTTGGATTGACCCATTCGTACTCTTCACAGGTATAATGTCTACACTGGCATATAGGTTAGGTCCACCACCGTTTGCATTTTGCATGACCTTATGACCATGACACCATAACCTTAGGTACGAACCCACTCTATTATGTCACAGAACCTTCTTGCTGCTATAGAAGTGGCATGATACGAGTGGTAGAGCCTCACCTTACATGGGTACCCTAGTTAGCACCTTATTTGCATTTGGTGCCCATGCCGATGTTTCTCCTTTTTAGGGTGTGGGAGTCCGTTGTATAGTACCGCCATGACATTTAACAAGAGCCTCATACTCCTCTTGATCTCATGCTGGCATGTTTTCCCCCGGACTCCCCTTATGACAAGTTGTGAATGCATTATCATGAGCTTTGCCTGTCTTATTGAGCTTTATGCCGGCTCCCCTGACATTGCGTTTCAGCCATATAGCCCGAGCTTGTCTCATGTCTATCCATGCAGAGCCATTTTATATATCCTTCGCAGCTTGATTCCCCTTTTTAC